>JBBBDQ010001395.1:3045000-3087500 GCA_037127315.1 Ascarosepion bandense | reverse complement strand
TCAAGTGGAATGCAAATTTCTGTCATTTCCTTCTCAGAATAACGATGCCTTTCTTGTTTTACAGTCTGTTAGTCATTCTATATATATCATATAGACAGAGAGGATTTATAAAATAAAAATTTATCGGTTTCAAAATTTATTGAAGCATTTAATACGTTAAGATAATGATACAAAGCATAATTTTATGTGGAAAATTGTAAACTTTATTACAGAAACACAGTAAGTGTTTGTATGTTTGGCAGAGACAATAGAATTTTTGGCAGCTCCTGACCTTCTATTATCATTCAGTATACGGCAACAAGTGAAACATAATTACTGCTCCTGAGTGGGTAGGAGGTCAATGATTTAAGTAAGTAAAACTAATTCTATTACTGTTCTATCACAACATTTTCAAGTGGGTTTCGTGCAGTCACCGTCAGAAATACAATTGGTCTGTGGTTTGTAGGTCAAATTTGAAACAATATAGTATTTGTAAGAAGGTAAACGTCTGATCAGAACAACAAGTGTCTAATGAACAAGTTTATTGTTTGATTCAGAGTGTATATACTAAGCATTTAACGGACGAAAGAAAAACAAGATAGTCTACAAAAATTTAAAACGTGCCTGAAAGGGTCAAAAGTTTTTTTTTAAATAATTAAAAAAACTTTGACCTATCCTCTTAATAATAACATAAACATTTTACTGATAAAATATTGTTTTTATGTAGTTTGAGGTTTTTTCTTCATACCATGCTGTTTTATTTTTTTTTTTTTTTTTAGCGATTTTTTGGCGGTACCTACATATAAACTTCCCACTGACAGGTCTGTATCACAGCTCTTCAGTGTGTCTAGATAACTGTTTTGCCTCAAACGGAGACTGAAGCCTGGCTGATTGGTCAGTATTCGGATATTCACCCACATAGAACATAGGTGCAATGTCAGGGAAAAACAATGTATTTTATGAAATGTAAATAACGCCAACATCGAGAGTGTTCTATCCGATAACCGCTTCGAACGTGCGTTCTACACGGTAACCAGAGATCTGTAAATTGAGATCACATTTATTATTTCAACATATCAGTTAGAGTCATGCATTGTCAATCCCATTCAACCAAGGAACGGAGAAAAAATTTTCCCCGGGAGCAAATGTTAGTAAAGGAAAGGGTGAGGAATGTTGTTTACGATAGGTTTAAGCCAAGGAGAATCGTCGTAGTAATGTCTTTTGGTAGTAGAAGGAAGGTGGTTTGACCATTCGGTTAATGGTTGTAGGTAGGTGGGAAAAAGCTACGGATCCACCAAATTTAAAATCTAATCTATGTAGGAGGCAAAACCTGTTATGAATAAATGGAAGAAGGAGATAATTAGCAAAATTTAAATTTACCACGGTGACGACACATGCTAATAAATTTATTGCGTTCAATCAGATGTACATTCTGATACTGAAATTTCCAAATTCTATTTTTTCTGTTTTATATATATATATATATATATATATATATATATATATATATATATATATATATTGTTTTAATCGTTTCACCCGAAGAAAAGCGGTAACGCCACTTATGGGCAGGGGGGCTACATAAGAGTAAAAGTTTAGTCAGAAGTGAATAGAAAGACGAACCAGTTAAAGGGGTTATAAGAGAAAGGGAAAGAGAAGGATAGGAACACAGGTGTAAAGACAGTTGCGAAGGTAGAAAGAAAGGAAAAGAACAAGATATACGGGGTGATGTAGAAATGACTGGGGTCAAGTTGACAAGAGATGGGTATTGACATTGTATTTAAATTCCCTGAGTTTGTAGCCGTCAGGAAAGCAAGTATATGGAAGGGATTTCCACAGACGGGAAGTGCGAGAAAAGAAGCTGATGGAGTAGAATTACGGCAGCATTTGGTTGATCTAACTGTAAATGGATGGGACCTTGTTGCCAGTGTGTTTACACGAGTATATTCTTGTGGTGAGGGCACCAGTGACTAAAGTTCGTCTGAGCCGAAGTCATGAAAATATCTGTAGAATAGACAGAGGGAAGTCACATTCCGCCGGTGAAAAAGTGGCTGGATTCGATCTGCCAATTTGGGACCTCTCACATTACAGATTCTCCTTTGGATCCTGTCGAGAACACTGAGATGAACAGCAGGGGCGCCTGACTATATATGACAGCAGTATTTTATGCACAGACATATGGTTAATTTGTATATGTGCGAGATGGAAAACTTCCTGGACCGACACAGTGACGCAACCATCCTAGCAGTGGATTTAGCTACTGACTCAATGAAATGATTCCACTTGAGGTCTGAAGATAGGGTAAGGGCGAGAAGGCGTAGTATATTGCTTTCGCTTGGTCCATGCTTATGAGGCGCAGGAGAGGTTGCCTGTGATAGTTGACAGATAGCAATTTCGTTTTAGAAGCATTGAAACTTACAACCCACTTCTAACGCAAGTCCGCCACTGAATGTAGGTCTTTCTCAAGATCAGCGGCGAGGTTATGTTTGTCCGCCTCGTCAGATTTCTTACTGATGCTGGAGTGCCTACTTGGGATTTGATTACGTCTGTGAAATCATTTATGAAGATCAGCAAGAGCGTCGGGCGTAGGATAGAGCCCTGGGGGACACCAACGTTCGTGCAGTAGGATGTGGAGGCATGCTCATTCAAGACGATTTCATTATGCTGTTAGATAAGAAAGATTAAACCAGATTAAGCAAGCGTCCACTGATACCATGACCCTGTAGTTTGCCTAAAAAGCCAGCGTGCCAAACCCTATCAAAAGCCTTGGAGATATCCAGGGCAACAGCACGAGCCTCAAGGGCCTAGTATATGTACCACGTGATGTTCTGTGATGGTCGTTAGCATATATATATATATATAATCCAGATACTTTAATCCGAGTGAAAAAAGCAGGAAGGTAAATTCCAAAAACCCGATCCTAATTAATATTAAACATTTTATATTAATTTTAAAATATGATACAGGAAGAGAGCTCCATGTAATAAAATATTACAGACCAAATATAAATTAAAAAAGGATTAATTCAATGATGTTCAATGACCATTTCGATGTGAAAATCCCCACGGGGGATAACACAGTCTCTGATTTTTCTCCAGTTTCTGAAAGGATTTTTCGGTTGCTGAGGTGATGTGTTATCCCCCGTGGGGATTCTCACATCGAAATGGTCATTCAACATCATTCAATTAATCCTTTTTTAATTTATATATATATATATATATATATATATATATATATATATATATATATTGTTTAATTATTTAGTTTTTGGTCATAATAAAATTAGACCAGTACACATTTGTATTAAAAAGTGTTCAATACAATGAAATTGTAGAAATTTTGAATATTCTTCATTTGTAAACGGGTTATTACCCGACCTAGGTTTCTACCATGTCGTGTCTTCAGGCGATTTGCAATACATGTTTTTACCGTTTGTCCGTTTTTTTTTAAAGAACGCTCACGTAACGGTGATTTTTTGAACACTCACCTAACGGGGAATTTTTGAAACGTTTAAGTCGCCTGAAAATTCCGTGAGTGTGAAACTCGGGTGACAACTAGGATCATCCATTCAAAGGAATTAACAAATTAACGTTGTCAAGTATATATATATATATATATATATATATATATATATATATATATATATATATTATTTATTATTGTTGACTAAAATCTGTCTGATATGTATTTAGTCAGCAATACAATATTCCTCACTCATACACACAGTAAAAAGAACCTTCAGATATTACAGGCCATCTACATTAAATCCAAACAACCGACACTTAATAAAATTACGTTTAAATCTGGTCACAACACATTACATTGCATTTAAATATATGGTTCGGTTAACATTTCGAGTTCTGACGCGGTGTGACGTCATAGAACTGCATTACAAATTTACGAGCTGCATTTGCTATTTTCGGTAATTGTTATCGTTGCTTAGGAAAGTTTTAGGTCAACACAAAATAAAATCGTCGCTGATGGTGGATGTCTTTTTTTATCTTCCTTGTAACCTCTCTGAAGATGGCTTATGAGAGCCGAAAGCTTAGAAACAAATTAATAAAATATTATCCAAATGTTTGAGAATTCCTGTCTTTATTTTCACCTGAAATTAAAGCCAAAATACGATGTTTAGATCGGCTCATGATTAAACATAATAGACATTCATTGTCGCTTATATTTAACAGCATATGTTACGAAAATTATCTGCTGCCTCGATACACTAAATATATATATATTCCTTACTATTATATTATTTCTTACCAATCCAAAACTAATTTGAGGATCCCCATGTAACCATGTAACCATTTGAGGATCCCCATGTAAACGCTCTATTTTTATAAACAGTGTAAATTACGACAACCTACCTGTTAGTTAGGACACTTATTAAAAAGTCCCCCACCTTCTGGCAGGCTTTAAAAGAGGTTCCACTTTATAGTGAAAATCACCTTTTTATCTGGCTGGCTTTAGACTGTTCGGCCACAGCGACAGTGGCATAAACCTGCAAAGGTTCAATTAGACTTTTGAAGATGCACATTAGTTCGTTCAGATCTTTTCGAAATCCCACAATTGCTCCTATTTTTTGTAATCCGAAACGTAAACAAAATAATTTCTAAGGAATCGATTGATTTCTTATTTGACATTGCTTCACTTGACATGACAAAATGGAAAACATTTTCATGTGACACGTTTCATCCTCTTGGACTTCATCAGACTAAAGTGTTATTTTTTTCGTTGATACGATTACACACACGCGCAGAGAAGAGAGGGAAATTTAAATTTAAAATCTAATTTTTAAAAAATGAAATATGTGTTTTGGGTAATTAGTTTAGACAATAACATTTTCTTTCTTTATCTTTTTATAGTTTCTATTATCAAATGTCCAACATTGCAATAATATATCTGTCAAGAAAGGGTAAATGTAAGAAGCTGGAAGTAAATTTACCTTTGGGGGTTTTGCGATTAAAGCACATTTTCATTTCAGTTAAGTGCTTTCTCCTTTAATTAAAGTGGTATTTTTTCATTCAAAATTGTGATCAGACTTATGTTGTTTTGTATAAATTAAGATATTTATTGTTTTAGCTTTTCACACGAGTTTTTTTTTCCAATTTGTCATAGATTGTCCTAAAATATTTTAGTAGTATAAAATAATCATTGAAAATGCCCAACTGTCTAACCAAAACACACGAAACCATCAAAAGCCTTACAATAATTAAATTATTATTGTCAGTGAGTTAAGTGCCATACGCTTTGGACGATCATGTCTCGAAAGAGACATGACTGACTGAGCAGAAAATTATCTCGCAGTAGATTGTCATTCCTTTCTGCGGTAGACTGGTTGTCAGCAAAGGTTATAGAACCCAATCTGTTCTATTATTTAACCCATAACTGGAGGGAAGAGACGGATTAATATCTTTTCCAATATCTTTGTACTTAAGTGAATGCAAGGAATTGAACTGGTATTCGAACTTGCTCCCCGATTTGTCATTCCGAGTCGATATCCACTGCACCATAACGCACATCGGACAAATTATTATAGTTGTATAACAAAAATAACTATTTCAATTTAGAAAACTGAACATTTTCACGAATACAAGAAAAACATTAAACAAAAGTAACCAAGTACCTTTTCCTTCTCGTTCAAGTGAATATTTCATAAAAATGATTCCTATTCAAATACATACATACATATGAATAGGATAAGTAACAAACAGGTCGGAATACTTACATTCATGATAAATACGTAGTGTGTTTTATTACACGTGGCACACACTTAAACAGACATAAGTTTTCCCTCCACAGTTAAAATATTCATTCACTGCTTTATTACACGTGACACGTATCTAGCCAATAAATTTAAATCATTCGTCTTTAAAAAATTTCTGAAGATACTTGTTAAAGTGAAACATGATAGATTAAAGACAATTTTTCCTCCTTGCTCATTACTTATTCCATTCATCTTGAACGCCAAAACCTGATAACTATTGAGTTGCAGTATGCTATTTTTATAACATATATATATATATATATATATATATATATGTGTGTGTGTGTGTGTGTGTGTGTGTGTGTGTGTGTGTGTGTGTTTGGAAATAGTTCGTCTATTCGAAATAAACAACCTCCTTCTTGTTCCGTGTCCCTTCTGGACGTAGGCGGTCATGGACTACCACTTGGCTCTATCTCTTGTCACTTTCAATATATTTTCTCTTGGTTTTCCTCCTCCAAACTACGCTCCGCCATCCATTTGTTCAGAACTATCAAGTAGGTCTTGCGCTGCTTTTCCCCGTCTCTCTTTCCTCTTTTCTGTCCTGTGAGTATTAAATTCTCCGGGTTCTCCCTCCTTATTACGTGTCCCAAGAACCTCATCTGTCAAGTATGAGTTTTCTTCTTGTTTGCATCCTTTTCAAAACCTCATCGTTGGTCACGTGCTCCATCCATGGTATCCTCAGCACTTAGTATACAGTTATCAACTTTGGTATACGTAATTATTGGACCTAGAATTGTCTGCTTTTTTTCTCTTACACATTACCAGAAAAAATGATTAATCTTGACAGTCTTTTATTATTCATGACCGGAAAAAAACAATACAACTCAACAATACCACCCACAAAATGTATTTTTTATTTTTACAGTTATTTCTTAATTGGAAATTTGCCAGAAAGACGTGAAATCTATTTTCTTTTTCTTTTACGGTACTGATTATTCTTGACCGATGTCGTTCATAATGAATCTTGAAACACATGAATGATGACAATACAAAATATTAGCAAGCAGTGTAAGATAACCGTTTATTAGTTTTATTTTTTTCTTTCACTTTGGTATATTTTTTATGTTTTTAGTTTACTAATTTTATTTTAATGAATGAAACCAATTCATTCTTCGTTTACTGATTGCATGTCACATACCAAGTATGTTTTCGTATGTGTAAAATTATTCGAATCATTTCTTGACGAGCGTTTCCACTACTTTATACATAGACAAAATCAAATTAACTTTTAAAGCATTCCGATAGACTAGCACAGTTTTCTCAACCGTTTTAAGCAATGGCGCACCTAAGTGAAAAAAAATGTTACGGTACACTTAACAAAAATTTTAAAAGGAATACATTTAAATGTTATGAAAAAAACATAAAATAAGAAAACACACGCCCAAATATTGACTTATTTTATTTCAATTCTTCCGTCTGTCTCTTCTACAAATATTTCCATGGCTTCTGCTCCGATGAGCTTGGGTCACTGGTGCCCTTTCCACAAGAATTTACTCGAGCAACTAGACTGGCAACAAGGTCCCACCCTTTTACAGTTAAATCTACCAAATGCAGCCGACAATTCTACTCCATCAGCTTCTTTTCTCGCACTTCCCACCTGTGGAACTCCCCTCCGTATACTTGTTTTTCTGGCGGCTACAACCTCCAAGAATTTATATGCAATGTCAATTCCCATCTCTTATCCACTTGAATTTAGTCCTTCCTGATGATGGCTCATGTGAGCCGAAAGCTTAGAACTAACTTAGTAAAAAAATTATCAAAAATATTGGAGAATTTTTGTCTTTATTTTTACCTGAAATTAAAGCCAAAATACGATGTTTAAACGGCTCATGATTAAGCATAATAGACATTCATTGTCTCTTATATTTAACAGTGTATATATATATATATATATATATATATATATATATATACTGACGACACAGATATTTAAAAATGGCCATTGTTAGCGGAAAGTGCTAAGAAATAGGAAAATATATTTAAAAATGGAATCGGAAATAAAAAAGTATTAGAAAAACTTCAAAAGATTTTCATCAAATCGAATAACAATTGCTTCCTCTCTAACCTGACAACCATATTCGTCTTTCTAATTTCAATATTACTGAAAAGTGAAATCGTTAAATTTATCTGAAATGGAGAAAGAGCGACTCATTAATTTAGAATTTTCTTCGAACTAATTAGTCAATGATTCCCCATGTGAATCTAGACAGTAAACAAGGAAAATTTAAGGAGATCTGAAAATAGGGTGTTACTAAGAATAACGATGATGCAACGAAAACGTTTGTGTCTCATAATGCAGAAATACGTATTGAAGGCAAGAGAAGCAGAGCAAAAATGCAAGTAACACATCATCATTAATCACATGATCAGGTGTAGTGGTAGGATTGCTGTGCAGGTGAGCAACTGACCAGTTCTCTACACATAACTGCTTTCATTCATGCGTAGCTTGTCTTTGGGGTAAATAGCCCATTCCTCTAGAGGTCAAACCGCAGACAATCTTACAAATTTGAAGGCTCACTTTGATTACGAACACATTGATTCCGCCGGGAAAGCCTCTATGAATATGTATCCCACATAGACATATAAGAATTATTATAGAAATCTATACATAAAGCAATATTTTTCAGTTAATTGTTTAATTCTTGCATCTTCAAAAACACGTGTCATCTCTAACTGAATCTGGAATGCCGTAAATAATACTAACGTTTCTTCAACAAATCGAAAGCAAGTGAAACGTTATAAAGAAATGAAAATCAGACTACACAAACGTAAAAAATTCCGTAATTTCTTTCTTTTTTTTTCCATATCTCATTTTCTGATGAAGATTTAATTAAAGTGAAATATGTTAGATTTATTTTTTATTTTCTTCATCGTATTACATTTTTGGAGGGAAGACTAAACAAATCTTATCTTAGCCGACGCGTTTCGTCCTCTGATGGATATTGTCAAGGCAGATTCTTCTGATAGATTTATCGAGGTAAATTTGCTTTGATAAAGTTCATCAGAAGACGAAACGCGTTGGCTAAGATAAGTTTTCCTTTTGTCTTTATTGATATTGTCTTTCTACAGATACATCTTTTAGTTATATCTGAAATTTCACAAGTATATTTTTATGTCTATGTTTTTAGCACAGAAATGAAAATAGAAAATATGTCATATATTATGCTATAACTTTCATATGTATTGACTGCATTCCGTAGTCAATACCAGAGGATGAAGTACTTAATCAAAGTAAATTCAATGCTTTCACTTTCTCTTTCGAGTAAATACATATTGAAAAGCTATAAATCAATTTCTGCTTCTTTTCTGTCTCTTAGTTAAAGATTAAATAGCATGGCAAGCATTCTTTTTCTATTTTCTATTAAACAAGTTGTTTTGAAACTACTCTATTGAACATCTATAGGATATTTTGAATAATAAATTGATAAATGTAATGTTACTTTGCAAGCCACCCTTTGGGAACAAATACAAGCTGCTTGGCAGGTGATACCATTAGATACATTGAAGAGGCTTGTGATGTCAATACCTGATAGAATGAAGGCTGTGATCAAAGCAAAAGGCTATTATACTAAATATTAAATTTATTTTGTAACAAGTATTTTTCTTGTTAAAGCATATAAGTAAAATTTTAAATATGAAAGAAAAAATCTGAAAAAAGACCGTATTACTAAAGACAGAAGTAAAATTGTTCTTTACCAACAAGTTTTGTCCTCTGATGGACTTTATCGGAGCAAATGTAAGATTTTATTTCGCAACATGTATTTGTAAACAGAAGACATCGATGAGCTAAAATTTAAATTTCAGAACGCTCATAAGTACTATTTAGGCAAAATGTGGAAATCAATGTAAACTATGGAATATGCTATGAGATATAATTTACTGATAACTATGGAGGATGCTAAGAGATATAATTTAATGCCTAATAAAAAAGTATGTAAATCTTATTATTTTGTCAAATATGTTTTCTTATTTGTATATATTTATTTATTTGAAATTTTAACATTTCTTTTTCATTTTTAAAAGATATTTATAGTCATTTATGTTGGCATGATAAAGAAGTATATCATTTAGATGATTCAATATTTTAAAATCCGAGGTGAGGAGTAAAATTTTGGAGAGATTCGATAGTAGTACTTTCAGAATCATTCAGTCAAAGTTAGTTATGCTTTGATGTGCGTGACTAGTGCAGTGGATATCGGCTCGGAACGAAAAATCAGAGAGCAGAGTTCGAATTCTACTTGAATTCGTTGCATTCGCTTAAGCCCAAATACCCTTGGAAAGTGTATTAATCCATCTCTTCTCTCTAGCTATGGGTTAAATAGCAGATCAGGTTGGAATCTATAGCCTTGGTTGGCAACCAATCTACCACAGAAAATAATGCCAACCATTTTCGAAACATGAGCGTCTAAGCTATGTCACTTAACTGTCTGTCTGAAGTTATTTTCTCTAGAATGTTGACGGAAAGTTCTTGAGAGTACATATGGCTTTGTCTTGAAAGGACAAGAAATTAAATTAAGTCTTCAATAAATTAACTAAAGCAGTGTCCTTTGCTTACGCCTGAGAGTGAAGTTGTGAAAAATTAGCATTATTTTCGGCATGTTAAGCAGTGAAAATGCATAAGATTTTACAGTGGATACAAAGAGCACTTCGAATGATTGAATATATCAAAAGTCTTTATTTATATTGTTGACATTTCTCCCAAAACGAAGCTCCACGGTCGATGAGGACATTCGAGAACGATAGCGATCAAATCAAATTCTTGATAAAGTTCGAAACATCTCCGTCTACTTGTTGGAGAAAAATTATTTTCTACCCTCAAACCTACCCGGGATATGACGACCCTTTAATTGTTCTATAGCTATTTCCATGGAAAAATCTCGGACGAATTACATTACTCGGTTTCGCCAGGTATATCCAGGTATATCCTTCATAGTCATACGACTTACGTTGTAGCAGACCATCCACATTCCCTCCCCATTCCATCGGCGAGAAGTAAATTCTACTCAAACAGCTTCTTCCCACCAACCACTGCCGTGTTAATAGACTCCCAAGAGGACGTTTCCCAGCTTTCTACAATCTTAACTTATTCAAGTCTAGAGCTGACCGTTATCTTTTCCTTCTATTCTTATAAATTACCTCTTGAAATAAACTTTTACCTCGAGTAGTCTCGGGCCTTGTACAGGGTGAACATCACTGTAAACAAATAAAAATTATCTGAGAACAAGGAAGGAATGCTGAATACAGAGAACATTCTCAAAATATCCATATCTTTTCGTATATATAAAGTGTTCCAATAACTTGGTCTGATTTTAAATGTGAAATAAGTTTAACCGACTAATGATTTTTTCAATTTCTTTCAGATCTAATAAGTTCAAACTTTGATAATTTCAACCATGGGAAGATCAACAATCGAACAACATCATAAAGTTATCGAAGCTTATTACGAAAAAAGAATTTCAAACAAAAATGCATTGGCTTTATTAAATGAGTTCCCAGATCGCATTATCTCTTGAAACAGGGATATCAATTGGCCACCACGAACGAACGAGTTGACGCCTTTAGATTTCTTTATTTCAAGTCATCTCAAAAGTAAGATCTATGCCAACAAGCCAACAACAATTCAACAGCTGAAGAATGAGATAATAAGGTATATCGAAGAGCAACTATGCAGAGACGTCATCAAAAATTTTGACCACCGACCAAAGCCTTGGCAAACATTTGGGTGATATTGTTTTTCGCACATAACTATCATGACTCGAATAACATGATCCAAAAGTGAAATCAATAAATTTTCATCAATAACACTATTATTTACTGCTAACTTCGTTCCGTCTTAATGGAACATCCTATCCTGATAAATGTCCTGTATACTTAAGATTATCAGGGATTAGCGGAATTGTTATAAAATTTTGTGATCACATCTCTGCCAGCGTAAATAATTGCTTCTTTTGCTGTCAATTTTCGTATCGTCATCTCTTTACAGCCAGTGTTAAAATCAATTTTAACCAAGTTCAGTTATTCAACAATTTCAGTGTCCGTGAGAAACTACAGAGTTAGGACCACTCAGCTACTAGAGATGAGAGTTGACATATACAATGGGAAAGATCGACTTGAACATTGGTATAAGATTTCTGTTACATCCGGGTATGCGATCTTCGAAAATTTCGTTACAAAATAGCAATTCGTATCAAAATTCCTATTGTGAGAAAGTTTTCTGTGTTGAGTAAATCACATTAAGACTTTCACCTGACAGTGCTTGAGATATTTTTATTAAAACAAAACAAACCTCTTTGTAAATAAAATGGCTATTTTTTATTCATTTTGATCTATGTATAGGTCCACCACAATGCACATCCGTTGTACATTGTGATGTAATGAATATCGGTCCGGAATGAGAAATCGGAGAGCTGAGTTCGAATTCCAGTCGAATTCGTTCCATTCACTTACGTACAAATAGATTTAAGAAATGTGTTAATCTCTCTCTTCTTCCTCCAGCTATGGGTTAAATTACAGATCAGATTAGGTTCTATAGCTTTGGCAACCAGCCTACCGCAGAAAATAATGGCAACCTGCGGGAAAATCTTCTGCCTAGACAGTCAGGTCTTGAAAGGGACATAATCTCCCAAGTGTGTATCATGTACGGCAATAAGCTGACTCATAGCAAATTTATCAGGGTAGCAATATCTCATTGATATATATATATGTGTGTGTGTATGTGTGTGTGTGTGTGTGTGTGTATTGGTTATCCTGTTATTACTTTTTAGTTTTGTGCAGAGTATTTTAAATCTACATTCGAGATCTGTTGAGAGAGGAACGAAAACCAGTCAGCTAAATCAAATGGTTTTGTCATATTCCTTTTCTTTTTTTATATTACTATTTAGTGCAGCTGTAATTTATTTTGGCCAACTTTTCTTCTATCTTTTATTTATTTTACTTTTATAACATTAATCAGATTTGCCAACATTATGATCTTGAATTCTCTATAGAGCTGATTTAGATGAACCCGTTGACTATGAGTTCACACCACAAGATCATTGATTCAAATATGTATTACTCCCAACTGAAACAATTAAAAGCAGCTAACAAGTACACGACAAGACAACGCTTGACGGGTGAAAATTATTAAAACTTACTTTGAAAGTTTCACTGATCGATAACTTTCAAAAGAAAGTATCTTAAAACTACCATTTACTCGATTGTAGACATAATTCTTTTAATGGAAAGTATCAAAACAATTTATACAAAATGGTAAAACGTTGTTCAAATTAAGTAAAAATGAAGTAAAATTCAAATTTAAATAGAAAATAACAATGACAGAGAATTAATAAACAAAACAGAAAATAGATTTTTCAATAATTTTCATATCGAAAATGAAATGTTTACATTATTGTGATTTTCTAAGCAGAGTTTAAATGTGGCACAAGACCGAAAGTTTGGAGTACCCAGTAAAGATCAAACTCACTAATCAGTTGTAACTGTTTTAGCAATACACGCTTTCTAATTACTAAAAAACACCGAGGTGCTTTAAGGTTTTTTCTGGGCACTGGGCTGGAAATATGGAGTATCTATTGAGGATCACACTCACTACTCAGTTGTAAATGTTCTAGCTTACTAACAATTACAGCACGTCGAGGTGCCCTGGAAAAGTTTACATTATGTGTGTGAAAAATTGAAGCCGATGTCAAATTCCAGTTTAGTCTGTTGTGTTTACTGTTACACTGATGCTCTTGGAAACATTACGAATTCATCGCTTTCTGCCCCTAACTATGGGTTAAATAGCAGGGTAAACTGTAATTTAGTTTCAACTAATCTAAGTAGGGATGCACAGAATTCAAAAACGTAAACTAAACTCAAAACTAATTTCACTATATTTTTAAAGTGGGTATGGAAATTCGTACTGGATATATGAAATGTCATTATTGCCAACGAAATGAAGAAACGGGATGTTTTTAATGAAAACTAAAATGTATATAGTCTGAGTAGTGAAGAGAGGCTCTATAGTATTTACATTAGATAGCATATCTGAGGAGAGAAAAAAACTTTCTATATATATATATATATATATATATATATAATGTTGCAAAACGACAGAGATTAAGAAACGGGTCAACTGTTGAAAACGAGGTTGAAATTGGAGGCGTGATATGATCATCTACTCTGAAAGATCATGGCCTAAAATTTAGAACATCGAAGTTTACTTCTGTCGATGAAGAAGTTTCTGATGGATCACTTGGCAGCGAGGTAAGCAACGATGTTCAAGTAAGAAAGAAAGAACTGATGCGCCTATACATTACATAGATGAACGCAAGACTAATCAAGAGTAGCTGAAAGGTCATGTCGACTTAGTGGCAGATATGCTGTAAGACAAGTGAGAGTATAAAACTGAGAGCGGAATGAGAAGCGCCTGAGTTAGTAAGTTAGTTTAGTTTCTTTGTGACAATGCAGCAGCAGTTCGTGTAGAAATTTAGCATTTAGAGTATGATAGGTTCATGTTCTATTTAAACTAGCTGAGTTAGAATTTAGAAAATGTAGGTGATATGTTTAATACTGCAAGCAAACCAAATGCCCATTATCAACAGATAGAATCTAACCCTCAGGTAATTATGTTTTTTTTTCTCGGTCAGATTTTGAAAGTCATTTACTGCAGATAATGTCAGCTTTCTGTGTTCAAACAGAATATGTATGAAATTAAGAATTTGTGTCACGTTGAACTTGAGCTTATGATCGTATCGTCGTACATTAAGATGTCTATTGGTATGATATAGCGCGGAGAAAAAAAACGAACATTTAAACATTACAGAACGTTTTTCTGATGTGTGTCGCCTAAAAAACTGTACGTTGAGAACAATTTAAGAAAGGAATAACGAACATGAACATTTTTTGGGTTTCCAATTTCGACACCCCGATTTTATTTTCCAAGACAAAAAAAAAGATAACTTTTTTGTTTGAATGTTATTATATATATATATATATATATATATATATATATATATATATATATATATATATATAACCTAATAGATAGAAAATTAGTATTTACAAAATGAAGATATTATTATTACCGTTAGAATTAATATAAAAAGCTAACAATTCATTTCTTCTAGTGAAAATGCGGCCCCTAAATTTACTGTCATATGTCTGAGGATGGCCAACTAAAAGTTCAGTCCAAGGACAGCTTATCGCCTGGGACAGAAGCACTGCCTCCCGTAATAACTAACACAGTATCTAACACCCTCGCCCATTTTCCCCTGTTCTTCCATGATTCTTTTAGTCTGTATAATTATAACCCATTCATTTCTTTGAAGAATTTGGTCTGAAGAGTGGTCTGTAAGAGCTCCTCGAAATAAGCTACTGCCAATGGATTCATAAAGGCATCCAAATTATATATATATATATATATATATATATATATATGCTTTTGTACCAAAAATGCGAAGACGAGAAGTGCAATATATTACCATGAGCATCAGGGGTAATTCACAGGTACATAGAGCCATGGATGAGGTCAGCGAAGGGCAAGTGTGGTTATATCCTGCCGAGGATAGAGTCAACAAGTGTAGCAACAATAGAAAAACCTAAAACGACGAACGGTTTGAGAGGCAATGGCAGGCATGGATATGATTGACAAATACATCCGGTCATAAATAAAAATAAACCGGCGGTCCAACTGTTCTACACAAGCATCACCAACGTAGAATAAAATATCATTATATTTTATAGATACGTGGTCTTCGTTGTCGTTATTTTACAACAGCCGTTTTTCTGAGCAACTCTTTCTTTGCAAAAGAGAAAAAAGGAGAAGAAGAAGAAAAACACCCAAGGACAGGGGTTGGTTGACAGATATATCCGGCCATAGATGATATCAACAAAGCGACAATATGAAAAAGCAAAAATGCGAAGGAGTTTTAAGACTATATAAAGTTAGGAAGTTTTTGCTGAAGATAGAGAACTCCGGCTGGCTAACGACTACCGATGGCTTCTTCGTATGTGCGAGCTATTCCCGGCGGACCCCCTGTTCTACACAAGTGTCACCAACGAAGAATAAAAATATCAGATTATATTTTATAGATACGTGTTCTTCGTTGTTGTTATTTTATAACAACCGTTTTTCTGAGCAACTTTTTCTTTGCAAAAAAAAAAAAAAAAGAAAAAAGTAAAAAAACACACAGGTGCTATAAAATAGTACACATAGTTTGCAGACACTCGATTATGTGGTTTTCATGCACAGGTCATCCTGAATGTGTCTTACAAGTTATTAGAAAGTTATGATATCAATTTCTGATATTTAGTTGCTGAGGTCATGTTTTCTGATTGCATCTGTAATTGCTTTATATTCTTAAAGACCAGCTATTATCAGGTAACGGATGGCATTTCAAAAGAGAGAGATTTATTTGAACGTGGTCTTTATTTGAACTGTTCTTGATCAGTGAAGAGAAAACCCAAACAAGAGTGAACAACTCAGATTGGATGATAAGAAGACAGGAATGTTGTCTTTTCTTCTTGAATGTTTCTCATGAAAGTGTTTCATGTTGTATTGTTTTTGCTATCGACATACGTGTTCGTGTTTTATGGGTTCTAAGATAAATGTACACTACCGGCCATAATTATTAGGCAAGCCCAGTTTTTAAAAAAAATGATATATTTCATACCAGTTTTCGTATTTATTGCCAAGTGGATAATTGTGAATGAAAATAGAATGGTTCTTTTGTTAATATTGCACAATAACATGGTCATCAAATGAACTCTGGTGTCCAGTTTTGTGCTTCCTTCCCTATGCTCGTCTATTCTTTGTATTGACTGGCCGAAGCAAAGGCTTCCTGGCTGCCTTGTAAAATTTTGCAATGTAAACAAAAATTCTACTCAATCAGATTTTTCTCACATTTTCCGCCTGTGGAATTCCCTTCCATTTACTTGCTTCCCGGATAGCTAAAATCTCCAGGAGTTTAAGTGTAAAGTCAATAGTCATCTCCTATCATGCTAACTTGCATCCTCTCTCTCATGCTTCTTTCTCTGTTCACTCCGCTCTGAGTATCTTAACCCTTGTCTTACTCACTTTCTGACACCCTCTATAATCTGTCACTCTTTCTCATAAATTTCTTCCTAAGTAACCCCTGCACCCCAGTGGCAGTAGACTGCCTTGCTTGGAGCGATATGATTATAAAAAAAAAAAAACATTCTATTTTCTTTTATACATAAATATGTTTGCACAATCTTTCCTAGGATGTAAGTTTAGGTTCAAACTTGTTTTAACGTGTTCTTCATTAAAATGAAAAAATAAAAAATAACTTCTCCTTCCGGTAAGGAAAAATATCATACTAATGGTGCAAAGTTATCCGAGTTACTAACTACCATCTACGCGGAAGCCTTGGTTTCACACATTGTTTCCGGAAAGAGAGACACAAGATTTTTACGAGCACAATTCTTTGCACATGCAGCATTGATGAGCAAACTTTTCGGTTCTGTGCTTCTAATAGATGTGCTTCCAATAGATGCTAACCAACTGAGTTTTCAGTTATCGGACTAAGCTAATGTAGAAGAGATTAATTTCAGCATGTAAGAGGAGTTAGACATTGAAAAAACTCTTGAGAGCAGTAAGTTTAATGTATTTCAAGATAATTTCCATGGTGTTGTGCTGCTAGCCTATTTATGTAACCCAATTTTCAGATGGCTAGTATTCATTTTAAGTGATTTTCAAAATGAGAAGAGATTACTCTAAAATGAAAGAACAAAATTATTTTTGATGGGAAAAGTAGCCGAAGTGATAAAAAGTGGAAAATACAGATTTAAAGATACAATGAATGCAGAATTGGTTTTGTCGGGATAATTAAGCGAATTTATCAAAGATAGTCAAAATATCGTCAATGTGTTTTGACGATATGTGACCCTAGGTCAAAATACGGCTGAGAGGACTTCTTGTTTACTGATTACTAGAACAGCTGAAAAGAACAGACAGATAATAACAGTGAGTCAGTTTTCTCCCCTTCTGTGGGAAGTCGAAATGATTAAATGATATTACTTATATTTCGAGATGCTAAGACGAATATAGAGAGGGGGAAAGAGAAATCCCATAACTAACTTCAACACCCCGGTTTTGTGTCTTAATAAAACTGGGGTTCAAAACAAAATTCAGTGAGACGGGGACCAGCGATGAATTGATGCTGACAAACTGAAATAGCCAGCCATCAGAGATATTGCAAGAGACGGTCAGTCCAAATTCAACGAGCTGCAAGTTGAAGAAACCATCGTCCCGTGGAAATAATAGGTCACTAATATTAACGTGCGACTGAAATACCGGCCAACGAATATTTTTTGCGTCACTTAGCTTTGACTCGCTTGTAATTTTCTATTTATTTGGTATATATAAATCTACTCCCTCGCGTGGCAGTCTGAAATCTGGTTTTTCATTATATATACTGTTCCTTCGCGTGTTGGATCTAAACTAGTCGGGTAATGACAAATGACCCTGATTTGGACGATCCGAGATCAACAAATACAATGTGGGCAGAATCGACCGATGCTCAGAAATGTTGGCTGGATCCCACCAGGGAGTCGTGTTATATTTACCTGAGGAACTAGAACAGTCTGATCTGGAGGAAATTATCAATTTGTATAATAAATTTCAAGCGCATGTGATCAGTACTGCTGACACTGATAAATCTTTAGGCTGCGTGAAGCTGCAAAGAGTATTCGATACTCCAATGCATGAACTCAGGAACAAATCAAGAACGGCAAAGTTAGGGCTAGCCTACATTGAGTACATTGACACGCTTAAACTGTTTATTCGTGCTGAAAGAATAAGGGATTTGTCTTTTGTAGTGGGAGGATGGATGCTAAATTTATTAGTAGCATTCGAGCATTTCAACTATACAAAGAGAACACGATTATGCATACAATGAATTCTAGATTTGCCTGAAAAGCATCCTTAGCTGTATGAACAGTTCTCAGAGTAGGGGTTTCATTCTGTGTGACTCACTGACCTTTAATGGGTCGGCTTGTCAACTGACCTCATTATTGAATAAGTGATGACTAGATCTATCAAGAGTAGAGGTGAGCTTGCTTGGGGACAGTGAAACTGATGTGGATGTACATACTTCATACATTTGATGTACCAGAAAGAGTCCAATGTATGGCCTGATTTCTGATATACATACTGACAAAAATCAACGACTCTGCAGAGGCAACCTAGGCAGAAGCCGTTGCATTAGATAACGTAGCGCAACAAGACTGTATCTCGTTCGATTTATGAATAAATTTGGTTATCATGCATTTCTCATGCTCAAGCGTCCAGAGTATGATGATAAACTGCATCCAGCAGTAAGTCCTCTAATTGGGGAAATTTGAGAAGCATGGAATCATCTCTTAATTTCTGTTGTTCCCAGTTTTATTCTGACTCAGGTTGCTAGCGTTTGTTAGGGCCACAGTTATGAGCAAAGAGTTAACCCCCAAACTGGGGTCAAAACACTATGAATGTATGAAAAATATAATTTTATAGTGAAAATACCATACTCTTTTGGAGAAGAAAATTTTACTAATATATATTTATGAAGAAAAATATTACCAATAATACATATTTAAAAAATATTAACAGCAATATATTTTTAAGAAAATATATATATACCAGTAATGCATCTGACTCTTAGGAAAACCCTGAACTACTGAAGTTGATATGCCGTATCTAAGCTAAATCTATCTAAACTTATTTATAAATGGAACTTTGTCTCTGTGTGTGTATGTGTGTGTGTCCGTTACCTATAGACTCCGAAACGGCTGTACCGATTTTCTTGAAAATTTACACATTTGTACTATAAGCGTCTGCGAGTGTTCTTAGCTAGGTTTTATGTCGAGGCACCCCCGATAAATATCGATAATCGAAAAAATCGGGTTATAGAAGGAGTGGTCCGATTTTAATCAAATTTGATACACTCATAGACAAAGACATAAGAAACGATATTCAGAATTTTCAAGGTTGCAGTTCTTACAATAGTGCAGAAAATCGATAATATATATAAAAGGCAAGATGTTTGTGTGTGTGTCTGTTTATCTGTCTGTATTTCCTTTATACAAACCCACAATTTTTATCCGATTCTCACCAAACTTCACACAAATATTCTTTAGGCTGAGTCTTAGCTACAGGACCATGGATTAGTTTTAAAGTTTTCATAACACCCGAGCCACGCCGGGCTATACTGCTAGTAACAAAATAAACCAAACTTTTTTTCTTTCATTTTTAAGAACTTTTTACAAGGATACAAAACCAGAAGTTATGTTGAGTTTTTTCAAAAATAAACTTTTCATCAAAATCTGTCCAAATCAACTTTATCACTATAAATAAAAGTACCTTAAAATTTCATCTTTTTGGCATGAAATAACCCACAGAGGTTGATATGCCATGAAACAAAACTCAAACTGAAAATCATACTCAAATAGAGCTGACGTTGAGTCACATCCACTCCATTCGTGAATAAAAGACAAGAACGTAGGATGGTGTCTTTACTGTGATTCCATTGATGCTTAGTAGCTTCCTCATCTTTCCTTGAGGTTTCTTTTCCTCGGAGCGCATATAGATCTCAGTCACACCAAAGGGAAAATAGAATAGTAAAATAAGAAATATTTCTGTTTTGTCAGCTAATAAAGTCACTAAATATCCTTTAGTAGCTAGTTTGAGCGTATCAGAAACAATGTTTGAGTTTTCCACACTTTGGACCGCTTGATGGCAGTCTATTTCCAAAGAACAACATGGTATCTTTACAAAATGGTCTTTGTTCTTCTCGTTTGAGAGAACGAGCTCCTGATGAACAGCAAATTTCAATCCATCTTCTATTTGTATGTTAATAGAAGTCCAAGATGATCTTCGCTGATGACCGTTTATGGACGGGCCTGCATAACCATCAAAAGGATACTTGATAGCTCGAATTTGGCCTTCAGGTAACTCAGTTACTGTGCAACACCGTTACTGTATGTTACCTAGGCAAAATCATCACTGGTTAAATAAGAGTCAGCCAGCTAAGTGCCATACGTGATACACGCTTGGGCGATCATGTCTTGAAAGAGACATGACTGACCCGGCAGATGATTATCCCGCAGTAAGTTGCCATTGCTTTCTGCGGTAGAGTGGTTGCCGACCAAGGCTAAAGAACCCAATCTATCCTGTTATTTAACCCATAACTGGAAGGAATAGATGGATTAATACCTTTCCCAATGGTATTTGCGCGTAAGTGAATGCAATGAATTCAGCTGGAATTCGAACTCGGCTCCCCGATTTCTCGTTCCGAGCCGATATCCAATGCACCACAACGCACATTCTAAGATGTGGTACTTCATCTAAAATAAACATCGTGTTAGTTGGTGGCTAAGATCCAGGCACGTCAGTGACCAAAGATATTTCCGTACGCTTTTGTTTCTCTTTTTCATTTGCAAATTCTTGAAAATGGAACAATTAAATGAAGTTAGTTCAAACTTGAAGAACGGAGTTACACACTTGCGTCTTTTCAACAGAACAACCAGCCTTGAAAAGAGAGCATTACGCTCAACATGAATGATTTTACCATCAATCTTTAGATATTTTTCTAGCTCAAGCCTACGCGCTTGAGAACTTCTTTTCAAAGAGTTTTTAAAGACGTACTTGTTGTCAAGCTTCTGAATTGAGTGACCAAATCAAATATTCTCGACGATATCACAATTAATTTCAGTAGCATCGGATGCTGCCAAATCAGATGATACTGATCGTAGTTCTGGTTGGCTTGGGCCAAAGTGTTGTGCTGAGATTCAGTTAAACACTCCGGTCATCTCAACAGGATCTCTATTCCGACGTGCGCTAGTCTACTCTACGTGTTGTTCGATGGCTTTAGAGGCAATGTCAATGTTGCTATGGGATCAACGAAGAAGTTAAAGCTTGAAAGAGCGTCTCCAACTGAACAGTTAGCTTTCTTTCACAGTCTCCGTGTCCATCTTCAAGCTAGTTTGGAAGACTTTGTCATTGATATTTGCAATTGGGGTTTAAAAATGAGAAATGGTACTATTCTTACCGATCTAGATCCTGCTCTTGAGAAACTAGAAGGTAGTCAAGGATTTTTCAATTTTCTAAAAAATACTATATTTAGCTATGTAACATTTTTCCCGGTGAACATTGATTTCGACCAGTCTATTTACCGCGTTTAATAAAGAACTAAGACAATCAGTCATTTTGGAAGGCAAGGCAACTGTTAAAACTTTAAAAAATCTATTATGTTTAAAAGGTGAAAAGTAGCCGAACTCGCAATAAAGTTCTAATATAAAGCTGGATATTTATAATAAGCTGACAATATAATGCTGAATACAATATCTGAAAATTAAACCGAAACTTAAAAACATTACTGCAAGTATAATGGTCATTTCATGATCATTTGTCCAATGTTTCTTTCCAGATCTTTTTACGACCAAAAATAGAATATTGATATGCTGATCATCTGATGTAGCCTCTCCAATCCCAAAATATTTTTTTCGTTTAAAAATAAGTTTTAGTTCTTTCTTTTCTTTCAGAAATTGATTGCGAAGCTCATATGTCATGGAATCAGTCACCAAAACTGACAAAACATCTTATTTACAAAAAAATGTAAAAACAATACTGAAAGATTTCAAAGAAAAAGACTATTTCCTTTCATGTTATGGGGATGCGTTTTATTGTTTGGAGCGATCTGGCAAGATCAGACATTTTATTTTAGATTTCTGGTAAAGAGTAGACCGAAAAAAATAAAAAGGAAGAAAAGTACTAGTCTAATATTTTACACGCTAGAAAGATCAGTTAGGTTTTCGCATCTAAAGAAAAGTCGATTTTTTTAAATACTAATTTTCATGGTAAGTGAAATTTGAAAAACTGGCAGAAGAAAATCTTTCCACTGTCATTTGACTAATTTGGATTTAAACCAAATTCTTCTTCTTCTTCTTCTTCTTCTTCTTCTTCTTCTTCGTGCGTGTCTCTTCACGACGTAGGTGATCATGGCCCTCCACATCTCCCTATTCCTTAACGCTCTTAATATCTCTTCTTTTGTTATCTCATGGTCCTGGGTATGACCGCAAACTGCATCCGACAGCAAGGCCTCTGATTGGGAGGTTGTGTGATGCATGGAACCACCTCTTAATTGCTGTTTGTTCCCAGGTCCACCCTGACCCAGAGTGGTAGCACCTGTTAGTGTCCCAGCTATGGGTACATAGTTAACCCCAAAACCGAGCTCAAAATGCTATCAAAGTAGTTACCAACAAAAAATTTTCAGTGAACAAAAATACGTGAAGGACAAAAAATATTACCAGAAATACATCTGACGCTCAACGAAACCCACTTTGCAAAGAATATATATTTTATTCATACGAATCTTTTGTAAAAATATCGTCGGCATTAAATAACCCATGTTGTAAAACAAAACAAACTAAACCTGTTATGCCACTCGATCCCCGCTCCTCCATCCATCTACTCAAGCCCATCAAGTATGTCATGCGTTGCTTTCCCTTGTCTCTCTTCCTCTCTATCCGTTCCGTGAGCATTAGGTTTTTCAAGCCTTACTTCCTCATTACATGTCCCAAAACCTTCAGCTTTCTTTTCCAGATGTTAAGTATCAATTTTCTTCATGTCTCCATCCTTTCCAAAACCTCATCGTTGCTCGTATGTTTCGTTCATGGTATCCTCGGCACATTTCTGTAGAACCACATTTTGGTTACCTTCTGTTGCGAATCTTCGTCGCCAATTTGTTGTGTAGTTGTGGCGAAACTTTGCCGCGAAGTTGTAACGACTGGTTTGGCCGAAAGTAAGACACGGAACAAGAAGGTAGGTTCAAAACTGTGTATAAGAATAACAAGAAACAAGATATTCAAAGAAAGTGTTAATAATAAGTAATATAGAAATAATTAAGTTCGATTGTATTATTATGCTGCCTGATTATTAGCTGTCGTTAACTGCTCTCGTTAACTGCTGTACTTGACTGCTGTAACTAACTACTCTCTGGAAGTCACGCAGGTAAGTTATATATCACCAGAGGAAGAGTTCATTCTTCATAGGATGGCATCTTAATACTGTCTATGTTCGATTCAAGGAAAGGATTTAATACTTATAACTCTACTTTAAACAATTTGTTATATTTGTGCCCAGCAATATTATGGAGTTAATATACTGTTGTGGATGTTCGTCGCCAATTCGTTGTGGACTTGTGGCGAAATTTCGCCGTAAAGTATAGTGACCGGTTTGTGCCAGAAGTAAGACACAGAGCAAGAATGTAGGTCCAAAACAGTGTATTAGTATTACCAAGAAACAAAATATCCAAAAAGAGTGTTAACAATAAGCAATATAGAAATAAATAAGTTCGAAGGTATTATTACGCTGCCTGACTAGTAGCTGTCGTTAACTGCTGTACTTGACTGATCGTAATTGCTACTCTTTAACATATTAAGTTCATGATATCCTCATTATCCTTCTGTAGAATAACATTTCTGTTGTTTCAAGTGTCTTCTTCATCTTTAAGGAGATTGCACAACATTCAATTTTATATCGGACAATAGATATCACATAACGGTTATCTTTCTTTTCTTTGTTTTTAACAAAGTCTTTTGTTTCTTAATACACTGCTTACCTTTTGGAATGTATTTTTGACAATCGCAGTGTGTCTTTGGATTTCACTGTTGCACCTTCCGTCATCTCTTTAAACAATCACGAGATATTTAAATTTCCTCACTTGTTTGATTTTGGTACCTCCGATCGCAATTTGCACTTTGGGTCCATCTTTTTGCTAACAATATCTTTACACACTTCATATTAAGAATGACACCCCTTTCAAAATTATCGAGACATCTTAAACCTATTTAAATCTTAGGTTCTTCAAGAGAAGAAATTACGTTTTTTTTTTCTTTCTCCTTTCTTATATTTTTATTTTTATGCTTATTTGATTTAGGATCGTCAGTTTATAATTTGCATTTTAGGCTCATCCTTTTTTTTATTCTTTTTATCGCGTTTATTAATGAACCAAGATAAATGGTAAGCGATTTTGAAATACCAGACAGATCTTAATGTTAATAATCATGAAAACCCAGTAGCTGAATATTATAATCCATGGAATAATGACAATGCTAAATGAAATTTTGACAAAGGCTGTCAATCATGTTTAGCATAATTGAAGTTTATTTATTAATATTTTTCTTTTTTTCTTTCTTTTTGTTGTGGCCGGTTAGGGCCATGAAGAAAGATACGAAAAGAAGAAGGTAGGCTGAACCAGTGTATTGAAATAACAGAACATATATACAAAATTAAAGTGGTATTAATCTACAGATAAAAGTGTTCGAACAGTCAAGTTACACTACGTCTCGACTGCTTCCCAGGAAGTCTCGCAGGTTAGTATTTTTGAAGGGGGAAGTGTTCATTCCAATTTAGATAGGGCACTATAACACTTTTAGAATTTTCAAAATTCTACCAGGATGTATTATTGGCGAACGGATTCTTCTGTGCTGCAATCAGATACTGAAAGGAAACTTCAGGAATTCCCACAAAAGGTAGTAAAAGAAATCAAGAAATAAATACTAAACATCAAATATATGAAGACAGAATATATGTTTATTCGTAAAGGGAACACCTCAAGATGAAAAATACGAAATGGAAACGTCAGGATAAAAGAAATACTTGCATTTATTTGTGTAGGAAGGGATTTAATAGAGGCTGGAAAATGTGACACTGAAATACGTGTATTTAAATGGTAATGATACTGTCCAAAACATAAGTAAAATTAGCATGCATTTTTTAAAGGAACTTTTATGTAATATTGGCTTCCGTAAATGGCAATAAAACAGAAATCTCTCCAGAGATGGAGAAGAGACTTGAGTCAACAGAAATTTGGTTCTGTAGAAGAATGCTAAGAATACCATAAACTGAATACGTGAAGAAGTTTTAAGGAAAATGGAAAGGACAAGAACACTTATACATAGAATGAGAAAGACAAATAAAATTTCTAGGACACATGATGAGGAAAGTATACTTTCAGAATTTAATACGCGCAGAACATATTAATAGCAAGAGGAGCAGAAGAGTGAATAGACTATCAAACGTGCTTTTTAAATGGTTATAAGAACTGTTATCAAAGTGGATACCGAAAAGACAAGACTTTCTAAGGGCTACAAAGAATAGGATGTTTTGGAAAGTCATGATCCCTCATGTCTGGTGAGACAGAGCACATAATATAGCATTATATATATATATATATATATATATATATATATATATATATATTGCATATAGAAACAAACTGATTTGCATATAGAAACAAACAATTGTTTTATCCTAAACAGTATTTCCTGCTATGAACATTGTCAATTTGAAAGGAACATCAATTGCTGAGAAAAGAAAGAACACATCTGAATTAATGTTTTCCCATATCGATGAGAAGTGAATCAATTATTGATATTTACAACTATAACTTGTGTTATACTGTGAGATCAAATTGATAACTTAGCATCATCATCAAGTTGAACAAACTTGGAAAGAACAAATGCCGTTATCACACCTCGTTTTTCTTAAAGAGACAAATAAATTTAAGATAAGTAGTGCCCTATAGAGCTGAAGTTAATATCAACCATTTAATCAATAGTTTTTATATGCGATACATATCATACGCACGGGCGGGCAGCTCGAGGTGGTGCAACGGTTAACAAGCTTGTCTCGCTGGAACCATTACAATCGAGTAGTGAGTTCAATCGTCACTGGGTGCTCCCTACCTTTTGGCCTTTTCCCATATCTAAACTGCGCTTAGAAGATCATCATATTTTTCATACGAGTCTTTAGGACCCGTTTACACGCAAAAAAATAGGAGGTCGCATTATACATAGGTAATATTTTCAAAGAGGTTAAAAAATCATACATTTTCAGTACGCATTATATACGTTTTCAGTTGTATCATATACAAGTATTGTTCTAGAGTTTCAAATTATGCAAAAAACAAACTCAGGAGTCGCATGAAGTTGGTTTATACACGAGTATATTCGTTAATAGATTTTGATTTTAGTTATTGGGTGTTCTAATACTTCAGCTAGAAGCAAAATAGCGTTTAGAAACCAGGTAATCTTGTATCTCTAACTTTTATGGTCTGTAGAGAGATCTGAAGACGAATTGGCATGGCGAAGGACGCGTTCCAGAAGATGAGTAGAGTATTGAGAGACAGAAACATTTCTGTAGAAACAAAGAAGAAAGTACTGGATTGCTATGTGACGCCAGTTCTTCAATATGGCAGCGAATGCTGTACAATATCATCAAAGATGAAAGAAAAACTTGAAGCAATTAAAAAGTGGTTCTACAGAAGGATGCAGCGGATATCATGAATTGAGCATGTGAGCACTGATGAGGTTCTGAAAAGAATCGAAACGAAAAGGAAATTAATACTAAGCATCAGGAAGAGACAGCTAAAGTTCCTGGGATATGAAATGAGGCAAAAGGGATTGGAGAACCTGATACAAACAGGCCAGATAGAGGGGAAAAGAGACAGCGGAAAGCAGCGGAAAACATATTTGAAGGACGTGAGCAGGTGGATGACAGGACGAGGGTTGTGTGGTGTAACAAGAGAAAGCGTGCTAAGAGCCACTAGGGACAGGGAGATATAGAAAGCCATGATCGCCTACATCCTGTAAGGACAAGGCACATAGAAGAAGAAGAAATATGTATTAGCCACCGAAAAATGATCATTACTAGCAAGGCACTCAGTTACCGAATAGGTTTTGTTTTTATTTCAATGTTCTGTTTTAATGGTTTCTTCATATTTGCGAAACTTGCTTCTTGCTTTCCTGTTAACGACGTTCTTTAAATATTTAAATGCAACATCAGTCATCATCTACGCTCTCGTGGAACGGTTATTCTTATTGTCCTTTTCGTCTCAGCAGCACTATATTAGTTTTTTTCATTCACAGTAATTCCCGTCCTGCGTTTGACGATAAACTCCATCCGGCGGAAAGGTCTCTAATTGGAAAGTGTTGAGGAGCATGAAATGACCTCTTAACTTCTGTTATTCCCAGATTCACCCTGACAGCTGTTTTATACAGGAAACCTTAGTCATTCAATGACCAAACGCTTACCAAGTCTCTCTGTCGGAATTCATAAAATCATTATCTTAAAACTGTGTGTGGAAGACTTCAAATGATGTGGTTTCTCCTATTTGATAATGATTCGAAGAGGACAATGATCTTAATATTGGGATAATACCCATAAAAATAAATGATAATAGCCACAAAGAGAAGTGATGATAACTACAAAAATAGATGATAATAACTACAACGATAATAATGTTAATACTTTCTAAGAAACATTTTTACATTTATGTGTAATGAAGCTAGAGATAAATTGGAGTAGATAGACGAAACTATCGCCCGGTTCACACTCCACCCACGTCTATTGAACAGGTGTAGAGGCTCATCCCTTGTTCCCTGTTTAGGATGTAGTTTCCGGCTTTCTCTTTTCCAATTTTTTCACTCTTACGTAGCCCTCTGCACATCAGTGGCGTTACCGCCTTGCTCGGGGTGATACGATTAAAAAAAAATAAGAATAAAATAAAATATAATTGTGGAGCTTCAGCTTTATGAATTCTGAAATGGCATGGCACATTGAATAATAATAATAATAATAATAATAATAATAATAATAAGAAGAAGAAGAAGAACAAGAAGAACAAGAAGAAGAAGAAGAAAAGGGGGTTCGTCAAGTTATGGAGAAAAATAAATATGCAATATTTACAGATTTTTTTTAATCGAGTTCACTCCAAGCAAGGCAGAAAATACACTAGGACCTAAGGTGTTACTGAGTGTGAAAGAAAAAAAAACAGAACCTTTACTGGGAAAAGAATAACAGAAGATTAAACAGGAGAACATTAGAAATCGATCGAAATATCATTTAAATATTTGAAGATTAAAGGCATGAAGCCGAAAGAGAGTTTCTCAAATGAGAAAAGAAAGTGTTAAGATAGAACTTACGTTTACATCTAGCCAATTGAAATGGGAGTTGATAAGACCTCGCCGCCAATCTCTTACTGCGCTTAAATTAAAAAGTCTAGGTACCATGACGAAGAGATTATCGAAACAGTTGCTTTGAAAGTATTAATAAAAAAAAGTAAAGGGAGGCAACTTTACGGTGTCTGGAAAGTAACTGAAGCCGAGATGTCGAATAATATTTCTCTTTGGATTTTATCAAGGATCTCTAGATATATAGTTGAAGCACCGGACCATATTGAAGCACCGGACCATATTCTAAGCATAATCGAATGGTAGACTTGTAAATAGGATAAATAGAATCAGAGAGATAAATTAAATACCACGGCACATTGAATCAATTTTCTTAGCAGGTGGCAAAGCAAATGATTCAATAGTCTATCTAATACATATAAAATATATTTATCTTTCTAATACATAAAAAATGCATTTATCTCGTTAATATACATATATATATTGTTAAATATAAGAGACAATGAATGTCTATTATGTTTAATCATGAGCCGTTCTAAACGTCGTATTTTTGCTTTAATTTCAGTTGAAAATAAAGACAAAAATTCTCCAACATTTGGATAATTATTTATTAGTTTTCTTCTAAGCTTTCGGCTCACATGAGCCATCTTCAGAGAGGTCGTTCAAACTGAAATATTATAAAATCCACCATCACCGACGATTTTATTTTGTGTTGACATGAAACTCCGCTTGGCAATGGCAATAGTTACCAAAAATAATAAACGCAGTTCTTAAATTTGCAATGTGGTTTTATGAATTCACACCACGGGATAGCGCGAAATGACAATAAAACCATATAGTCAAATGCAATGTAATATGTTCTTTCCTGTTTTAAAGTTGATTTTATTGAGTGTTGGTTGTTTTGATTTGATGTACATGGTCTCCAATATCTGCAGGTTCCTCTTACTGTGTGTATGAGTACGGATCACCGTATTGTTGACCAAAATCTGTCTGATATTACCTACATGTTTATGTTTTTCAGAGAAATGTTGTTTAATAGTACTCTGATCAGAAAGATGACATGTAAGTCTACGGGAGAGCGTGGTTGTAGTAAAACCAATATATGTACTAGGTTTTTGATTAGTATCAGAGATGCAATCTCTGGATCGGCATGTAAATTGGTACACGACATTGGTTTTTTGTAGAGAATTTAGTTTAGTGCTTGTTGGGTTATTATAGACTATGAGGTCAATTGTTTTAAACTTTTTATAATATATAATGAGTTTAATTTGATTATTATTTTTCCACTGGTTTAACATTTCTACGTATTATGTTTTTGAGAGTTTTTTCATCTTGTTTATAATTATTATGTATAACGGCACATTGAATCAATTTTCTTAGCAAGTGGCAAAGCAAATGATTCAATAGTCTATCTAATACATATAAAATATATTTATCTTTCTAATACATAAAAAATGCATTTATCTCGTTAATATATATATATATATGGTTAAATATAAGAAACAATAAATGTCTATTATGTTTAATCATGAGCCGTTCTAAACGTCGTATTTTTGCTTTAATTTCAGTTGAAAATAAAGACAAAAATTAAACATAATAGACATTCATTGTCTCTTATATTTAACAACATATGTTTAGAAAATTACTTGCTGCCTCGATATACTAAATATATATATATATATATATATATATATATGTGTGTGTGTGTGTGTGTGTGTGTGTGCATATATATATATATATATATATATATATATATATTGGCATATATATATATATATATATATATATATATATATATATATATAAAGAAAAACTCAACACGTAATTTAGATTGGTTATAAATTATAATTCATTTCTATGAGCTAAATTATCTCATTTCATCAAACCACACTATATACGTTTAATTAGGTACAATTATTTTTCCGGAATATATATATACATATAGGAACAAAAAATTACTTTCTAGTTTGTATAAATCAGCACATTAATTCAGATCTTTCATTTAGTAACTTTTCCCTTTCTGGAAACGAAGCTATAGCCAACTTTTCTTCTGGCACAATCGACAGGTAACATTATTGCTGTAAGGTTTGGCTTTTCTTATATACTCCAGTTTACAATAGAATTTATTATATATATATATATATATTAAAGAATGGAAAACTAAGATGAGTCATGATAACGTTGTTTCTGAAAATATATGACAGTTTTGAACATATCTTTAAATATATAAAACTGAATTTGCATTGACATTTGAAAAATTAGTTTTCTTGTTCATAACATTTGGGGTTATTTTTTATAAAGCTCATGAAACGATATATTTTTCTTCATCTTTTCCAGTCAAAAGTTGACAACCAAATAATTTAACGACAATGTATTGCTAATGAAAAGGTTACATATGACCGTGTTCTTTGTGTTAGAGATGCGCTGTTAAGGTTAAATGTGATATTTCTTATCATTGAAATAAATGGCATTAGTACATGTGCAAAATAAATGCGCCTTATTAGGCAAAATAGTCGATAAATTTAGAAATGTTTATTTCTTTCGTTTTGGCAATTTAAAAAAGTTTTCACCACAATCCATTCGCAGTTATCTCCCGTTTTAAACAAGAAAAGTTACTTAAATGTGATACTTTTAACAAAAGTTGAATAAAAGACATCATAAAATCGTTTTCAAGACAAAAGTGTGCATTTTTATATTCTTTAATGATTTCAGGCAACATAAACGTGTTTCTATTGAACAATACCGAAAATACTATGCACAGAACATGTAAATAATGAGAAAGTTTTAAGATAGATGGAAAGTAAAGAGACTATTTAGAATTAAAAAATAAACTGTTGAAGTTTTCTAATAAAGATAACGAAGAAGCAAGTTTTGGAGATTTTGAAACTCATCAGAGACGTTACAATCAGAGTGGCAGCGGTCAAACAGCGATTAATTTAATTTCAAAAGCTTAGGAAAATGGATGACATAAGAGAGATAAGGAGGGAGAACGAAATGTTAAAACCTTTTTAAGAGCTATAAATTGCGGAGAGTTAAGATCACATACATCTTGATGAGACTGTTTATGAAGATTTTCACAAAATTCGAAATTTAAATATTTTACTGAAAACCTATTCAGAATTCTGACTGATGAAAACGAACATTATTATTAGATATATTAAAAGAAAGAAAAATAAAATTCGTGAAAGAATTGAATTAGTAACTAAAATGAAAGAATTTTTTTTTAAATGAAAGCAACAACCAAGAGACCTCGATATAAAGACATAGTTAATAAGATTTTCTGATTTATTATTACGACTAGGTATTGGCATTGACATTGTGGTACAGTGGATATCGGCTCGGAACGAGAAACCGGGGAGCCGAGTTCGAATTCCAGCTGAATCCATTGTCTTCACTTACGCGCAAATACCCTTGGGAAAGGTATTAATCCGTCTCTTCCTTCCAGTTATGGGTTAAATAGCAGGACAGATTGGGTTCTAGAGCCTTGGTCGGCAACCAGTCTACCGCAGAAAGCAATGGCAACCTACTGCGGGATAATCTTCTGCCCAGTCAGTCATGTCTCTTTCTAGACATGATCGCCCAAGCGTGTATCACGTATGGAACGGCTTCAGATATGCGTTGTTGTACAGTGGATATCATATCGGCTGAGAACAAAAAATCAGAGAGCCGAGTTCAAATTCAAACCGATTTACTTACGCGCAAATATTCTTTGAAAAAGTATTAATCCGTCTCTTCCCTCTAGTTATGGAGTAAATAACAGGACAGATTGGGTTCTATAGCCTTGGTTTAGAACCAGTCTGCCGCAGAAGGTAATGGCAACATAATGTGGAAAATCTTCTGACCAGTCAGTAATTTCACTTTCGAGAGTGTACCACGTATGGCACTTAACTGAGTGACTATTTTAGATCCTAGCTAAGTGTTCCATACGCCTGTCTTTCTGCCAAATTTCTTGTGAGTATATAACTGCAAACAATGAAAAGAAAATTAAAAAAAATAAAACAAAAGCATTATCATTACGTAAACTATCGTGGTTCTCCACAACTTCTCATCAGCTTTTGCTCTCAGAAGCTCTTGATCCTTTACCATTCTCTTTGAAATTGTGCTTCTTGTGCTATCATGTATTTAGGCAAACCCAAATTAGTTTTTACCTACTGTGCTCGATTTCAATATACATAAGGATGTGCGTTGTGGTGTCGTGGAGAAATCGGAGAGCCGAGTTCAAAAGAAACGCTAGGATGTACGTTGTGGGTGTAGTGGATATCGACTCGGAATGACAAATCATGTTGCCGAGTTCGAATTCTAGTTGAATTCCAGTTGAATTCCTTGCATTCACTTACACACAAATAACCTTGAGAATGGTATTAATCCGTCTCTTCCCACCACTTATGCTTTAAATAATAGGATAAATTGGGTTCCATAGCCTTGGTCGGCAGCCAGTCTACTGCAGAAAGTAATGGCAACCTACTGCGGGATAATCGTCTGCCTAGTCAGTCCTCTCTCTTTCGAGACATGATCGCCCAAGCGGTACTTAACTGACTGACTGACTGAACGTGTGTTAATATCTCAGTCGCGGAAAGTCTAATTGTCATCTGGGACGAAATTGTCTAATATTTATTATCAGGCAGTAAATGAAAACATCTCGTAGCTCATCAGCGCTGTATTCTTTACTATGATTATAATTCTCTTATTAGGACAATATCCCATAATATTTTGACTAATCTCTGAATTATATTTTTTGATATTCCTGTTTCACACTTTCGGTCTTCTGTTTCTACATTGCTCAGATATTTTTTTTTTATTTTGCTATTCCGAGTACGTACCTTGCTATTGAATTTGTTTTCTAAGGTTGTGTAGACTATTTAAAACCAGAAAATATTTTTGTATTGTAATCAATTTGAAGGAAAAATAATATAGCTTTAGTAATACGAATTATCGGTTAATTTTCCGCGTTTTACCAAGCAACTGCAGGTTATTTAAAACCAGAAAATATTTTTTGCATTGTAATAATTTGGCGGGGAAATAATATAGGTTTAATAATACGAATTATTGATTAATTTTCCACGGTTTATTAGTGCGCACTGACTTACAATGAGAGAAAAGACTGGGTACAGCGGTACTGAGGAAAGGATAAAAGATGAGCGGGGTTCAAAAAGATAGAAAATGGCAATTGACGTTGCGTTTGAATTTTTTGAGGCTGTAATATCAAAGAAACAAATAAACGGGAGGGCGTTCAACGGCGGAAAGTGCGTGTAAATAAACTGTTAGTGTAGAAGTAGCTGTTATATTTTACTATTTCAACGGTAAAAGAGTGAGACCTGGATGCCAAACTAGTCGCGCGCGTTTAAGTTTATGTGGTCGAGACACCAGGGAAAAACCTCGTCAAACTAGTTGCTATGAAAATATTTGTAGAAAAGACTGAGGGAAGTCATATCATGTTGGGAAGAAAGGGACTGAAGCTGAGATGCCGCCGAATCAGGACTGATAGATTTGCAGATTCTTCTTTGGATTTTAACAAAAATATCAAGATGAATACCTGGAGTACCCAACCAAATATTGCAACAGTATTCAATGCACGGACGAATAGTTGATTTAGAAATATGTAGGACTGAATCTAATGAGAAAATCTTCTTGGCCCGACACTGTGACCCACTGTGTCTGTGACCCACATTTTCTAGCAGTATACGCAGCTGTATATTAGATGAAATCATTAAACTTGAGGTCGGTTGAAAAAGTGATGCCAGTGTGTTGCTTTTCAGGAGACTAGCTTCATCCATGCTGATGACGGGCGGGAACGTTTCTCTACGGTAATTAAGGGTGAGCAGTTTTGTTTTGGAGGAATTACAATTTACTAGTCATTTCCTCCCCCAGTTAACCACTAATTGAAGGTACGTTTTAAGAGCAACAGCTAATATTGCTTTGTTAGCCTTGAGAGATTTTTCTATTGATACGGGAATAAATGTTGGTGTCATCTACATATATGCCTACCTAGGAACTGATTACATCAGGAGGATCCTTGCTAAAGATCAGAAACAGAGGGAGACCTTGGATAGAGCCTTGAGGAACACTGGTATTCATTTGAAAGTATCTGGAAGTTTGCCCGTTTAAAACAACCTTTTCATTTCACGATTTGATAGGAACCATTGGATTAAATCAAACAGTCGTCCACTAATACTGTAGCCATGTAGCTTGCACAGAAGGCTAACATACCAAACCCTGTCAAATGCTTTCGAGATATCAAAAGCTACAGCTCGAGCGTCATCATTATTATGAAGAACCTGGTATACATATTCAGTGATGGCCGTTAGCACATCAGCAGTAGATCTGGTGAAGCGGAAGCCATAGTGTTTGTCAATGAGTAGGTCGCGAGAGATGACATACTTAACCACTTCAGCATTGATTATAGCCTCGACTAGTTTGCCGAAATGCACTAATAGGGTGATAATTAGAAGGATCAGAGTTCTTAAAAACAGGGACTACAGATGAGGAGTTCCAAAAAGCAGAAAAGCAGGAAGCAGAGATAATTGTATAGTTTGGAGAGAACTGGAGTCAACACCCACTCTTGCCATGAGAGGCTATTTTAAAAATAATGTCCGAGACCAGAGATATGTTTATGCATGTATCACTCATTAGAGCCTTTGTTCTAGGTGGAAAATCGTTTTTGGGTACTCCAGAAGAGATAAGTATTGTGTTTGAAGAGAACAAAGCATTCAACCTTGTTTGTTCTAGATGTGAAGACTTAGAACTGATTGAATAAAAAATGGTCTGAGGGTTTTTTGTTGTTCAGTATACTCTTGGAGAGCCGCCAGTAATCTCTAGAAAAATCTTGCAGAATTCTATAAGTTTTTTTATTCTATCAGCAAACAATAACATTTCATAATTTAGAATACGCTTGAATTCATTACGAGGCGTCTTCAGAAATGTCACTGATACAGCCAGAAGTGATTCCTGGGGATAATAGCAACCGATCATGCAGTTGAGAACTAAGGAGATGAATGAAATTTCACTTAGAATTTCCTTGCTGAAATGAAAGCATTGATTCCAGCTTTCACCCAAGAGGAGATCTCAGAGACACATTTTTGAACAGAGAGATTAAAAACCTTGCTCAAAAGGATGTTACGAAGAATATTATGGAACAAGTCTAAATGCGTGTTGATAATAGAAATATATTCTGTTCGTCGTGATTATTGGAGAAATGGGGACCAGAAAGAGATGTTCACAGACGTGATCAGAATTACCAAAAAGGCAGAGATACACAGAACGACATGTGTCAGATATAAAGTGAAGAAGAGATCTAGAAAAGAAGTGTGTTCTTCAGGGTTACTTGGGAGAAAGGCGTGGAGAAGTCCACCACTTGCATAAGAGAAGTTAAGAGTTTGGAAGCCATAAATATGAATGACAGAATGTATAAACTACTTGGCATGATGGGCACTAATCATCGAACACAAATATATTTGAAAAGGAATGTAGGGAAAAAAGCCTTGTCCTTATTGTCAAAAATACTATCTCACACGCAACAGTCATGAAAAGAGAGGAGAGCAGTAGAGAAAGGAGAGATAATCGACCGAGTTTAGTAAAGGGAGATGGAGACATTTAATAATTGTCCTGAGATCCAAGGAATAGCTGTTTAGCCAGCGGGAGATATTCGCGGACATAAAATCTCAGACCATTAGAGTCATTCATAAAGAGAGAAAGGTAATCATGAATCTAGTAATCAGTGGAGGCAATTGTAGAGAGGACTTTTCGAAGAAGAACGATAAATGTTGATATGAATAACAAAGGATGTTTGAGAAAGAAATGTCGAAGGGTTTGGCTGCTTTTCGTTGGGCTGGTTTACTTTTATATCTTTGATTGTTTATAGGCATGATGAGTTATTTTAGTAAGGAGAGCCCGATAGTCGTATGCTAAAATGAAACATGTGTGAGAAAAGAACCGGAGCAGACTCCGGCATATTGTGAAATCATCGTAGCTGATGCAGAAATACTCATCTATGCGCGACATGGCGCTATAACAACTCCGATATGATTTGATTGTTGATCAGAGCAGCCTCTTAAGATTTTATGCAAGAGTTCGGGCTTCTAACTACAAGTCAGGAAGCATCAACAAGTAAACTGCCAATCCAATATCCTTAGTATGAAGAAACGTTGCCATCGTCCATACTTAACACATAGTGTAAGAAACTCGTAAAAGCACCACGAGTAAGGCCTGAGAAGACGAAAGAAATCGGGGACGCCTTCTTATACAGGAAACAAGTGATGAGCCTCTGCTCATTTTCAAGAAAATAGGATGAGTATAGGCCGGGCGATAGGAAACCTTTCTACTCCTATTAACCCTGGAACACTAAGCATCAATAAAATTTACACCACAACGAACCATGGGTATATAATACCCGATTTTGAAAATATCAAAAAATATTAAATGTAAATCTTTACTTAAAATATTTTACATGCAGGCATTTCAAAATTTGAACTTTGAGTTAACATTAATAGGAATTTAAAAAAATAGTAATTAAATTGTAATTAAAATGTCGTCATTTGCGCTATGCCTTTCCTAAAAGTATTTGCATGCCATTGAAAATAACGAATCTATCAGGAATTAGAACTTACCTCTTTGATTAACAGTTCTAACTCATTATATATTAGAGCACTCGGTCATCAAAGCTTACAGCACCTGGTATTCCGAAGAGGTCACCCATCTAGGTACTGACCAGGCTCGACGTTGCTTAATTTTGGTGTTCAAACAAGAAGAGATGTTTCAACGTAGTGTGGTTGTTAACCCGTTATGCCATATGCGCATCTAAGCTTACATCATCTGGTATTCTTAAGTGGTCCCCAATCTAGGTGCTGACCAGGCTGGAAGTTTCCTAACTTCGGACTTCGTACGGGAACCGGTATTTCAATCTGATGTGAACGTAAGCCTAGCTTAACGGTGAGGTTCTATTTATCTTTCTATATAGCAGTAAATACTGCCCTATACTTCGCGGACATAAATGTGGTTATACGGACAAATGCTTAGATTACAATGAACTAAGCACAATATATTACTTCACCCGCTCATTCATGTGCTATTCCCAAATGGTCACCCATATACAATGTTGGCAATACTCGGCGTTGGTTAACTTTGATGATTGAACAATAACCGGTATCAACGTGAAGTGTAAGCCTTTACCCCACAACGAAGCATGTAAAATAATTTAAGTTTAGTTTTGTATAATGGAAAAATATTGGCCACTTAGTAGGCATCATATTGAATCATATACAGTCAGTACTATAGAATCATATACAGTCAGTACTATAGAATCATATACAGTCAGTACTATGATACACGCTTGGGCGAACATGTTTCGAAAAAGATATGACTGACAGAGCAGATGATTTTCACGTAGTAGGTTGTATTACTTTCTGTGGTAAACTGGTTGCCAACCAAGGCTATAGAACGTAATCTGTCCTACTACTTAACCAATAGCTGAAGAAAGAAGTGGTGGATTCTTGATATTTGCGCGTAAGGGAATACAAACTCAGCTCTATAATTTTTCGTTCTGACCTGATATTCATTACACATAGAGACATCTACAAAGATTGGTGCATTTTATGGTCAACCATGTCAAAACTCAACGCATCCATAGCAAACCAGAGAAAAGATAGACCCAGTTGTGTTTTCACGGATCACTGGTCTTTGTTTAATTGTAGGAGGAATGTGTTAATAAAATAATATAAAATTGTGGAGATGAATGATCGTCTAAATCATGAAGGAACAGGGCATCTTTTTAAATACGATATACTACCTGTCCAAGTATAATTGCTATCTTTACACATACATTTCATAAAGTAAATTTAACAATTATTATGAAACATTGAATCGTAACATTTTATTTTAAAATAATTATTTATGTATTGTATATCTGTCCTTTAACATAGCAGCAAATGCTGAACAATCTCATCAAAGATGAATGAAAGACTTGAAGCAACCGAAATGTAGTTCTACAGAAGGATGCTGAGAATACCATTTTTTAAAATCGTATCACCCCGAGCAAGGCGGTAATGCCACTGATGTACAGGGAGCTACATAAGAGTAAAAAGATTAAGTAGAAGAGAGTGAAGAGGAAGGCGAACCAGGTGGAAAGGAGCAAGAGAAGGATGGGAATACAGGTGTGACGACAGTTACAAATGGGGATAGAAATGAAAGGATTTACAGGGTGGTGAATGAACTAGAGTCAAGTGGTTAATAGATCAGTATTAACATTGCATTTAAATTCCTGGAGGTTGTAGCCGTCAGAAAGGCACGAATATGGAAGCGAGTTCCACAGGCTGGAAGTGCGAGAGAAGAAGCTGCAGGAGTAGAATTGTCGTCTGCATTTGGTTAATCTAACTGTAAATGGGTGGGACCCAGTTGCTAATCTGGTTGCACGAGTAAACACCTGTTATAGGGGCACCAGTGACTTAATTCCGTTGAAGCAGAAGCCATTGACAAAACATTTGAGTAACGAAAGATGACTGAAGAGTATGGACACGAGAAGAAACTGATACTTATCATCAGGAAAAGACTGAATCACAACGCACGTCCGCAAAATATATCCATTATTCAATAATAAAGTTCAACCAGAAATCGCTCTGAACATTACCTTATGCCAGGGCGTCTTGACGTTTTGTTAGATTTTAGGAAGTGGGTTGGGCTGAGAATTTTTCGTAATTGGTTGTGTAGGTGGTGGATAATAACTGTTCAGGTTTATTTTCTTCAAGTGCAGACGATAAGAAAACACGCACAAAAAAATCTAAATTCTTTACCGATTCAGTTGCGATTTCATCAAAACTGACAGTTTTCCTGCGCCCGAAGCTAAAATACAATTTTCTCCAGGAAAGAAAAAGAAATCGTATATAGCCAATATTCTTCGAAAGCATAGTAAATACAGCTTCCGAATAGAAGAGCCATAGGTGAGTTCTCTCACAAATCGTTTGTATGGAAGTCATGTTTTGAAGGGAAGCTAACAAATTCGCTTCTTTTGGTTATTCACTTTAAGATTTCATCAAAATAGATTGTGAACATGGCCGGCGTTATTCGTGCAGCGTCGGAGGCAGACAAGGAAACAGCACTTACAGAAGAATCGTTGGCCTTCCTCGGACGTGCGCCGAAATTGAAAAAGAAAAAAAAAGACTTATTTATTCTATAGCTAGAAGTGAAAGCGTTTTGCATCACACTACTTGATTAGGAATTGAAGAGGTGAAGTAAATTTGTAGCTATTCTCTGACCAACAAATAAAAAAAAGAAGTGTTTGAACTGAAAAAAAATTCACGAAAAGGTTATTTCTATCTTTTTTCTTTCTTTTTTTATATTTCCAGATTGATCCAACAAATTGTAATTGTCTGTAGAGAAATAGTTAGCAAATTAGTCTTACATACTATAGAGATTTTGATCGTCACTGGGTACTCTGAACGTCTAGCTTTTTGTCGACCTGGCAAAAAGAAAGCTCTAAGATGCCAACTATAGATTGAAGAAACTAAAATAAAATAACTAAAGAAATTTAAATACCTGGGAAGCGTTCTGACAGAGAATAGAAAATGCCACCATGAGGTCTGAAGATGCATTGGCATGGCCAATGACGCATTTCAAAAGCTAACCAGAAAACTGAGAGACGGGAAAATCTCATTAGAAACAAAATAAAGAGTATTGACTGTTATGTGATTTCTGTTCTTCTGTATGGCAGTGAATGTTGGATGATCTCTTCAAGGATAAAAGAGAGGCTCGAGGCAGTAAAAGTGTTGTTCTACAGAAGGATGTTGGTTATGCCATTGTCTGAGGAAGTGAGCAACAACGTGGTGTTGGAGAGGATGCAAACGAGAAGAAAGTCGATATTAAAAATCATGAAGAGACAGCTGAGGTTTCTGTGACGCGCAATGAGGAATGAGGGTCTAATAATCTAATGCTCAAAGGAAAGATAGAGGGAAAGAGAGACAGGGGAAATCAGCGCGAGACATATTTAATAGGTTTGAGCAAATGGATGGCGGATCGGGGTTTGGGAGAGATACCAAGAGGAAAAATATTAAGAGCGACAAAATGCAAAGGCAAGTGAAAGTCGATGATCGCTCACGTCTTAAAGGGACACAGTACAAGAAGAAGAAGAAGAAGAAGAAGAAGAAGAAGAAGAAGAAGTAACTTGAATAAATAAGGATATATCAGGAAGATTAAACTTCTGTATAGACAATAGGTTTCCAGTGTCAGTGTCTGATTAAGTACAAGAGAATTTTTTCATTGGCAGATAAGGTCTCGCCACCCAGAGGAAATATGAAACAAAATCCCTCTACCTTTCTCTACCTTCCATATCCCTTCAGGACTTGGGCGAACATGGCTCTCCATAACGTTCTGTTTTCTGTAGTTCTGAGTAATTTTTGTATTTTTACTATCTCTCCTAGACACTATTCTGGTTACAAGCACGTTAGATAGGGTATTCGTTACTTTCCTATGGTTCCTGGGCATGACGGTAAACTGCATCCGGCAACAAGGTCTCTCATTAAGAGGTTGTGAGGAGTATGGAACTACCTCTTAACTGCTGTTGTTCCCATGTCCACTCTGACCCGGAGTGGTAGCACCTGTCAGGGTCCCAACTATGGGCAAATGGTTAACCCCCAAACTGGAGTCAAAACACTAGGAAAGTGTAAAAATGCACTTTTATAAAAATATATACATAAAATAGACTTTTATAGAAAATATACATTTTTAAAGAAAAAATACAACCAACAAAACATTTTTGAAGGAAAAAATTATAACCAGCAAAACATTTTTTGAATAAAAAAAAAAATTTCATCAAAATCTGACTGAATCAACCTCACTATAACCAAACAAAAATACCTTAAAACTCCACTTTTTGGCATTAAATAACTCACATAGGTTGATCTGCCGTTAAACAAAACTCAAAATTACCTTCCTGTTTTTGTTTTGCATTCAATATGTCCTGCGAATGTGAAATTTTGCAAGCCCTTTTTTCTTATTAACTGTCCTACAAGTTTAAATTCTTTCTTTCTAAGTATAAATATCAATTTATTTTCATTTTCCTTCAAACTTCCTCGCTTCTTACATATTCCGCTCATGGATTTCTCAGGACCCTTTAATCGTATCTCTCTTGCCTCAAATCTCTTCTTCTCTGTCACTGCTATAGAGGAGAACTGTGATTACAGAAAAGTTTAGCACTTTTTTATGGGTGTAACGAAATCTCTATTTTTTCTAAAAAGTAGGAGTACATTTTGAACAGCGCATATAATAAATACATAACTAAAAACTAAAATATTCCTGTGTAATTACACGTTTAATAAATTATCCCTATAGTGTGCGTTTTTTACTTCACCGTGTATATATAGTGACTTAATTTAATAAATGTATATATGAGGCTGCACATATGTACAGTATTACTATTGAGATATTAATAAAAATTCTCAATGTACAAACAGAGCTGTATTTTAAATATATATATATATATATATATATATATATATATATATATATATTATCCTATGTCTATGGCACAGCTCGGAGTTTCATGCGGTAATGCAATCATCACGTGCATATTTCAAACTGTTTAAAATATGCAATCTAATGATTGCTTAACGCATGGAACTTTGAGTCGTGCCATAGATATAAGATAATATGTTTATATATATATATATAGTCAAATGCAGACAGTCCTGTTCCGCTCTATCACAGCTCATCTATACGGTTAGACATTCGTATATACATGTTGGACTCTCTTATCGTAAACAATAAATGAGGGTTAGCAGTGGATGGTGCCCTTCGGTTTACACTTATGCATGGGATTTCT
>JBBBDQ010001395.1:2917500-3040000 GCA_037127315.1 Ascarosepion bandense | reverse complement strand
TGAGCATAACACGGGCATGTTACTATGAGATAAGTCAAAGAATTTGAGTATACGGTTGGATAATTATGTGATTGGTGAAGGCATTTAAGTTCGCAGATGATTAATTCTGATAAGGAAAAAGATAATTAAATACACGACTAAGACGGGCAATGCATTCAAAGTGCATTGTAAAGTAAGAAAACTCTTTTGAAAAATAAAATATTTGTGCGTTCTGATCTTTTGTACTTAATAAAATATTGTATCAAATATTTTACCCGGGTGGTTTGAACGTGAATCCTACGATCATGATAACGAGGATCAAATCTCACTGTTGTCGATTTGACAGAGAAAAGACGTCTCGATTCCCTGCGACAGCGTTGGGAAGTGCATGAAAATCATAAAACTTCTTCTTCTTCTATATGCCTTGTCCTTTCAGGACGTAGGCGATCATGGACTTCCACGTCTCCCTATTCCTTGTAGCTCTTATCACGCTTTCTCCTGTTACACCACGCAACCTCCGTTCTGCCATTCATCCGCTCAGGCCAGTCAAGTACGTTTCACGCTGTTTTCCCCTGCCTCTGCTTCCTTCTATCTGGCCTGCTAACATCAGGTTTTCCAAACCCTCCTTCCTCACTGCATGTTCCAGGAACTTTAGCTGTTTCTTCCTGATGCTCAGTATTAATTTTCTTTTCGTTTCCATCATTTCCAAAACCTCATCATTGCTCACATGCCCGATCCATGATATCCGCAGCATCCTTCTATAGAACCACATTTCAGTTGCTTCAAGTTTTTCTTTCATCTCCGGTGATATTTTCCCGCATTCACTGCCATGTTGAAGAACTGACATCACTTAGCAATCCAGTAGTATTTTCTTTGTTTCTAGCAAATTTTTCCTGTCTCTTAATACTCTACTCAGATTCTGGAATGTGTCATTCGCCATGCAAATTCGCCTTCGATCTCGTATTAGTTAATCACCGTAGTAGTCACCGTACTTTTTCCAGACGAACAGATGCCTACCATGTTTTCTACGTTTATAATGGATGAGGGCTCAATACAAGATAGAAAGATTTATTATATCGATAGACTGTGTAGACATTTCGATCAATACTCAATATCACGCCTATCATGTTTGACAGTCACCATTCTGTATTGATACCTATGCATACACCGCTGATATTACAACGAACTATTCACTTTGAAAAATGTGTTCAACTATATCAAATAGCTATTTTGAAAATATGTGAGCAACGGCAAAATTCTAGAAACAATGGAAACAAAAAGTATACTTATACTTAACATGAAAAGACAGTTGGAATTTCTAGGATATATAACGAGGAAAGACGGCGTTGACATTTCGATACTCACAGGAAAGATCGAAGACAATAGACAGAAGGAAACAATACATAATATACTATCTTAAGTAAATGGTTGACGAAACAGGGTTTGGGAGAGAGACTGTTAAAAGACAAAATTCCTTGAGAGCTACAAAGAAAAAGAAGTTGCAGAGACCCCTGATCGCCAAAGTTCTAGAAGAAGAATTTAGAGAAGAAGAAAATCAAAAGTAGAAGAAGACTGAAATGCTTGAAAAAATATGGCAATAAATTTGTAATCATAAAATCTTTTATGTGTATTTAAATAAGCTTTTAAAAGTATTCCAAATTGAACTGATATGCATAAGAACAAGAATATAAAACAGCACACACACGCAGCTTATACACACAGGTTCCACATTTTAAAAGGAAATTGCCATTAATATTCCTTTATATGCCATCTCAAATAATCTACTATTTGATAAAAATTTACTGCATACTTATATCATAGGTTCATATATGTCAAGCTTAAAATCCCAGTATTTGTAAAGGTTAAAATTCGTTGTCCGCTACGCAATCAGAACGGTCCAATAAGGAAATTGCCCATCATCACGGGCGTAAAAAGAAAGGGTGAGCAGACAAAACTCTATATATGTATGTGTGTATGCGTATGTGTGTGCAATTATTATTAAATTGTCACGCGTGTGTGTGTGTGTATTTCTGTTAAAACGCACACATAAGAAAGATCATTAAAATCTGGATATATTTTCTTAATTAGGATTAGGCCGAGATAATGGAAACTTTGAAAACGGTCAAAGCGCAAAAAAAAGTTGCATCCTGGTAAAAGAAGGCAGCTTCGTAAAATTAAAGAAATAGAGATTTAAAGAAATAGAAAAAACATGTACGCTCAAATATAGCCCGCACCATATGAAGCGCTTTATCTATGTAAAATATGTGTTATCTTGTATTTTTTTTCTTCAGAATATGTTCAGTGAAAAATGTCATGATGCCATTTGACCTTAGGTCTCTGGCTGGGACGCGGAAGAAAATGAGTATACACAATAATTTAAAATAAATAAATATTAGCTATAATTATAATTATAATAATTGTCATAATAATACCGATAATTCTTCTCGAATAACAGATGGGTTTTCCCAGTTTTCCGCCAAGAATATGAAGTAAATGACTTATAGTAAATCACTCTATACTGTTGTAATATCTGACCGGGCGCCCCTGCCATTCATCTCAGGGTTCTCGGCAGGCTCCGAAGGAGAGTCTGTAACGTGATCGGTCCCGACCTGGCAGCTCGACTCCAGCCACTTTCTCACCGGTAGGATGTGGCTTCCCTCTATCTATTCTACAAATATTTTCATGACCCCTGCACCGACGAGCTTAGCTCAGTGATGCCCTCTCCACAAGAATTTACTCGAGCAACCAGACTGGCAACAATGTTCAACCATTTTACAGTTAATTCAACGAAATGCAGCCGCCACTTCTACTTCATCAGCTTTCTTTCTCGCACTTCCTGCCTGTGGAACTCACTTCCGTATACTTACTGTCCGGATGGCTACAATTTCCAAGAATTTAAATACAATGTGAATTCCCATCTTTTGTCCACTTGACTCTAGTCCTCCTCTCGTCTTTTCCCTATCAACTTGTATATTTTCTTGCCCTTCTCTGACACAGCTTGTAACTGTTTCGTCTTTCTCTTGGCTTAATCTTTTACTTTGCTCTCATGTAGCCCCCTACGCACCAGTGGCAGTACCGCCTTGTTTGAGATAAAACAAATACCAAAACCTTAATAATCCTAATTTATTAAACAAAGAAGTTAATTAATGACCACATACAGGCATAGAAATAAGTATCTGCTCAAATAGTTAGATCCCGACTAAACTATATAGGCCAACAATTCTTTTTATTTTCTTACTAATTTTTTTATATTTTCATCTATTTATTTCTTAGAGATCTTGAATCTTTTACTTATTTTTTCATCAATTTATTAATTACCCATTTTCATTATCATTTTTCCCATATGTGTGTATTTTATTTTATTTTTTAATATATATATACAAGTGTGTGTGTATGTGTGCGTATGTGTGTGTGTGTGTGTATTTTTTTTAATCATTTCACCCCGAGCAAGGCAGAAATGCTACTGGTGTGCAGGGGGCTACATAACTGTAAAAAGATTAATTAGAAAAGAGTGAGGAGTACAAACTAGTTAGAAAGGTGTACTAGAAAGCTGAGAAAGCAGGTGCGATGACAGATACATAGGTGGAGAGAAAGGAAAGGTTATACGGGGGTGGGGAGAGAGCTAGAGTCCAGTGGTTAGTAGATGAGTATTGACTTTGCATTTAAATTTCTGGAGGTTGTAGCCGTCAGGAAAGCAAGAATACGGGAGCGAGTTCCACAGGCGGGAAGTGCGAGAGAAGAAGCTGCAGGAGTAGATTTGTCGTCTGCATTTGGCTAACCTGACTGTGAATGGGTGGGACCCAGTTGCCAGTCTGGTTGCACGAGTAAGCACCTGTTGAGGAGGCACCAGTGACTTAAGTTCGTTGGAGCAGAAGCCATGAAAATATTTATTTCAAGAACACTGAGGAGAACAGCAGGGGCGCCTGACCATAAATGGCAGCAGTACTCCATGCACGGACCGATGGTTGACTTGTATATATGCAGGATGGATTCAGGCTGAAAAAGCATCCTGGATCGACATAGTGACCCAACCTTCTTAGCAGTAGATTTTGCTATGGATTCAATATAGTGGTACCATTTGAGGTCTGAGGACAGGGTAAGTCCGAGGAGGCGTAGTGTATTGCTCTACGGGAGAATCGCTTGGTCCATGCTTATGGGAGGCAGGAGAGGTTGCCTGTAATGGTTGACAGACATAATCTCGCTGCTGACCTTGAGCGGGATCTACACTCTGTGGTGAACTGGGGCAAGAAGTGGCTTGTCAACTTCAATTCGTCTGAGACCAAGCTTATTTGTCCGCCACGACAGGTTTCTTAATGGTGCGGGAGTATATTGTAGTGTCATCTGCTTAGATGCCTACTTGGGACTTGATCTCATCTGGGAGGTCGTTGATGAAAATAAGGAAGAGCGTCGAGCCCAGGATAGAGCCCTGTGGGACACCAGCATTCTTGCTGTAGGACGAAGAGGCCTGCCCATTCAAAACGACCTTCAAGGCGGGCGCATTTATAGTAATTGGTTTTCCTCCTATTATTTCTGATAATTTTCCGACGTTTTCCACACAAATATAAACAAATATATGTGACTTCACCTTTAACCTGCGATAAACAAAACAACATATGTATTTTATTTTATTTTTTTTAAATCCTATGATTTTAGTTCCTTCTTCCATTTTTGGGTTTCGGCATGAACCTAATTAAATTATACATTTAATAAATAAAGATATCACACTCTAGATTTATAATTTATAACGATCTTAAGCAAAGCTAGTACCTAAAATAAATATTAAAATTGAACAACAGTCAGCTTATAATATATATCTGATGATTGCGTAATGCAGGAAAATCCGCGACGTGCCTTAAACGTAGGATAATATGTATATTCATTAATATATACTTTATAGTTCTGTTGTATAGACATTTATACATCTTTACATTCATACCCATATACATATATATATATATATATATATATATATATATATATATGTGCGTGTGTGTGTGTGTGTAGCGTAATGGCTTTTCGTAGTTTAATGGAAAACAAGTGAGCAAAATGTTGATGATACCTAACATGACAGACACGACACCAACAATCACAGACATTTAAATTAAAATTTTTTTAAAGTATTGAAGTATAATGTGTTATCTGAATAAGAACGATGATAATCGTCTTGTCGAATAACGGTAAACACGAACGCGTATATATAAAGTTATAAACTTATATTTTTATTCTTCGTCGATCACGGTTGTAAGGAGTGGTAGTCAGAGGGTATCAGGCACGTACAAGAGAGTTGACTAGCGGAAGTTGTCTTCTTTTCTTCTTTATTTTCTAGGATCTCTCTACGTCTTCTTAATGTTCAGCCGTTATTCCTAAAATTCCGATTTTATATAAGCTAAAATTTCCTCGAATTCTGCTTAACTGCGTCATCTATGACCAGGCACATCTATTACACATTTTCGCGGATTATTGCCTTTGGAGCCGGTTGCCTTTGACATAATCACCCTTCTGTCAGTCACTGCTTCTGCCGACAATCATATTTCAGTGTGTTACAGAAATATATTATAGTATTACAATAAATTTTAAATTATTTTAGTTTTAATTTTGGTATTATTTAACAGAAAAATTTTAAATACTAGTCGATGAAAACGGGAAATATATTTGCATTTATCAGAAAATTAACACTTCTTTTAATTAGTTTTCAAAAGTCCCAAATTAACTGAAATATTGATGATGATTTGTCAACACTTAGTTACCAATATAGTAACACGTTTAATTTCCTTCAGTCGATTCACGAAGAAAGCTCATCAGAACAATTGTCATGCAAATATTTGTACATAGACTGAGTGAAGCCACGTGACGTCTGCGAAAAAGTAACTAAAGTTGAAATGATCGATTAGATTCCAGAATCTTCTTTATATTTTGTCAAGCATATCGCGATAGATAGTAAGGCTATCAGACCGGATATGGAAGTAATATTTAATGCATGGGAATATCAATCTACTGGTCACTATTTTTATACCGTCATAGATTTCTTTTTAGACACTTGCATCCATTCACATATATGTTTACAACTAGTAACTATAAGTTATACGCATGCGCAATAGTAGAAAGCCTTTCTTAAGATTTCGTTTTGAATGGCATCAATTAAATTTTATTATGAAACTCTGTAGTTTTTTCTTTATAGAGTGAAAAGCTTAAAAAAAAGGATGCCTGTATTTTTTTACATTGTTTTACTCGATATTTTTATTCAAGTGCGGGAGTAAATTTATATCGACTTTGCATTCATAGCTTATCATTCATAATGTAATAATTCTATTCTAGTAATTTTGCCTATTTCATGTTTTCTCTTTATAAACATCTTAAAGAGGCGTCCCTGGTGTCTTTGCAAATGAAAGGAAACATATATCTATCAGGCCATCTGATTACCCCTTTCTCCTTTATCTTTCTGATATATATATATATATATATATATATATATATATATATATATATATATATATATAGTATATCGAGGCAGCAAGTAATTTTCTAAACATACGCTGTTAAATATAAGAGACAATGAATTTCTATTATGTTTAATCATTAGCCGTTCTAAACGTCGTATTTTTGCTTTAATTTCAGTTGAAAATAAAGACAAAAATTTTCCAACATTTGGATAATTATTTATTGGTTTTCTTCTAAACTTTCGGCTCACATGAGCCATCTTCAGAGAGGTTGTTTAAACTGAAATATTATAAAATCCACCATTACCGACGATATTATTTTGTGTTGACATAAAACTCCGCTTGGCAACGGCAATAGTTACCAAAAATAATAAACGCAGTTCTTAAGTTTGCGATGCGGTTTTATGACGTCACACCGCGGGATAGCGCGAAATGACAACAAAACCATGTAGTCAAATGCAATGTAATATGTTATTTCCTGTTTTAAAGTTGATCTTATTGAGTGTTGGTTGTTTTGATTTGATGTACATGGCCTCCAATATCTGCAGGTTCCTTTTACTGTGTGTATGAGTAAGGATCACCGTATTGTTGACCAAAATCTGTCTGATATTATTTTCAACTGAAATTAAAGCAAAAATACGATGTTTGGAACGGCTCATGATTAAACATAATAGACATTCATTGTTTCTTATATTTAACAGCGTATGTTCAGAATATATATATATATATATATATATATATATATATATATATATATATACGTATATATATATATATATATATATATAATCGTATCACACCGAACAAGGCGGTAACGTAAAATCCTTTTACATTTGCTACGGCTCTTGCCACATTTCATTATTACTTGGCAGATGTTCTGTTATCACACTGTTGGGTACCTACTAACAAACGTGATGGAAAGAAAAAGACTGTAAATAAATTGCGCTCTCTCTCTCTCTATATATATATATATATATATATATATTATAATCGTGTGGCCCCAAGTAGGCGCTATACTAACACTGTTGTGCAAGGGGCTACATAGGAGGAATGTTATGAGAAGGAGTGACAGGTTACAAAAAGTGTCAGGACGAGAGTATGAGACGGAAGAGCATACTGATGAGTGGGTGGACGGAGAAAAAGCATGAAAGATAAGATGTAAGTTAGTGAGACGGGAGATGACTATTGACTTTACATTTGAATTCTTGAAGATTGTAGCTGTCGGGAAAGCAAATAAATGGAAGGGAATTCCAAAGGCGGGAAGTGCAAGAAAAGAAGCTGCTGGAGGAGAATTTGCGTTTACAATTTATTGGTTTCACAGTAAAATTCTGGGACCTAGTTGCTAATCTTGTGGCTCGAGGAAATTCATATGTTGGGGGTACCAGTGAGCTAAGTTCATCGGAGCAGAAGCCGTGAAAGTGTTTGTATAAAAGACACAGAGAAGCCACACTGTATCGGTGAGAAAGCGACTGTATCCTCGCTGCCAAGTCGGGATCGATCACATTACAGATTCCAGGTGGATTTACATATAAAAATAATTCTATAATCCCTATTACCACTCGTGCGCATGTGCAATCGCATTAACATAACAAATTTAGTCCGATGAAGTCTTGAAGAACGAAACGCGTAGCAAGTAAAAACTTTTTCAACTTTGTTATTCAATTTTCCCAACAAAATATACATAACGTCGACATGGAAAAACACCAAACTTATCAAATATACAAAAAAAAAAAAAACAACTCTTAACATGAGCCAACTTATTTAGAAACCGACTAATTTTCTTGACTGAAATGCATTGATGAAAAAGTCATCCCACGATGCACGCACAAAATACTTAGAACAACACATCACATACGCATGAGATTTTCTAAAAGCGTCTACCGAAAAACTATATAGAAGTGTTGGGAAAAAACTAACAACTAAAAAAGCCAGAACTGCTGAACTGAAACTCTACAAAAATTAGGCCGTAAAAAAAGCCGGAAATAACACAACTGCACTAAACAATAAAAAAAAAATGAGTTACAGTCAATATAACAGACAGAGGCAAAAAAATCAACAAATTCTGCAGCAACAGCAAGTGAAAATATGTTGGAAAGCGAAATCCGATAGAAAATAAAAAGTTTTCAAATTCAGAACAATAAATCATTGGTTTAAAGTTTGCCTATGGAATCCGCAATGTAGTCAGTCGGTTAAGTGTCATACGTGATACACGCTTCAGGCGATCATGTCTCGAAAAGGACATGACTGACTAGGCAGAAGATTATCCCACAGTAGGTTGCCATTGCTTTCTGCGGTAGATTGGTTGCCAGCCAAGGCTATAGAACCCAATGTGTTTTATTATTTAACCCATAAATGGAGGGAAGAGACGAATTAATACCTTTCCCAAGCGTATTTGTGCGTAAGTGAATGCAAGAAATTCAACTGGAATTCGAAGTCGGCACCCCGATTTGTTGTTCCGAGTAGATATCCACTGCACCACAACACACGTCCGCAATGTAGACACTATAATAAAAAACCTTAAACAGAACAACTCCGAATTCAATAAAGATTCTTCTTTTTTTTTAATTGCCATGTTCTTTTAGGACGTAGGTGATACTTGCTTTCCACATCTCCTTGTCCCTGGTGCCTCTTAGCACGCTTTCTCTTGTTGTACCATGCAACCCTCGTTCCGTCATCCACCTGATCAGGTCCTTCAAATATGTTATCCGCTGCTTTCCCCTGTCTCCTTTTCCCTCAATCTGGCCTGTTAGTAACAGATTTTCCAAGCCCTCCTTCCTCATTGAAGGTCCCAGAAACTTTAGTTGTCTCTTTCTGATGCTCGGTATTAATTTCCTTTTCCTCTCCATCCTTTCCAAAACTTCATCATTGCTCACATACTCGATCCATGCTATTTGCACCAAACTTATGTAAAACCAAATTTCAGTTGCTTCAAGTTTTTCCTTCATCTTCTATGATATTGTCCAACATTCACTGCCATATTGAAGAACCGACACCACATAGCAATCCAGTACTCTCCTCTTTGTTTCTAGTGGAATTTTCCTGTTTCTTAATACTTTACTCAACTTCTGGAATGCTTAGGTTACATTAAGTATAATCACTGTTTCTATAGAAAATAACAGTGAAAATACATTACTACTGAAACAATTAAATGCACTAAAGAACCTATCAAGAAATAAAGAAATCCACATCACTCCCTCTGACAAGCGACATGAGATTGTGATGATGAACAAAATACATACATAGAAAACATTAAGTCACTACTCAACGATATCAACATATATGAAAAAATATGCAAGCAAAAAATAACTACTGAAACGTAAAAATTTAACAAGAAAATCAGGAAACTAATTTAAAATAAAAACAATTTTTTTTATAGAATCATAGGCTTTCACCCGAGAACACCCAAACGTTACGGTACCTAAACCCCACAAAACATGTATCCTGATACGCTCCGTCATCTCAAGAAATAGACAGTGTCCCCCACAAACCAAGAAAAGTCATAACAAAAATTCTTACTCCTCTCCCTTGAGACAATCAGTTCATCTCATAGAAAGAACTCAGGCAGACTAATTGAAAGGTAATTGAACATGACCAACACAGTCTAGTTTTAAAATCCCTCTAAACTAACGTCCTACAGTATTTGTATAGTCTGAATAATGTAAATAGTGACTGCCTAGTTGAAAAATGTCTAAATCTCTTAAAAAAGCATCCAGCACAATCAAAGATAAATCTCTTCTTCTTCTTCTTCTTCTTCTTCTTCTTCTTCTTCTTCTTTTTCTTCTTCTTCTTCTTCTTCTTTGTGTCGTGTCCCTTCAGGATGTAGGCATTCATGGCCTTCCACATCACCCTATCCATTGTAGCTTTTAACACTCTTTCTCTGGTCTGTCGTCAATTTGCACAGGCCCATCAAGTTTGTCATGCGTTGCGTTCCCATGTCATTCTTTTGTTCTGTCTGTTCTGTGAGTATCAGATTCTCCAAGACTTCCTTCCTCATTTCATGTCCCAGAAACTTTAGCTGTCTTTTCCTGATATTAAGTGTTTTTTTTTCGTTTCCATACTCCCCAAAACCTCATCGTTGCTAACATGTTCGGTCCGTCGTATCCTCAGTATCCTTCTGTAGAACCACATTTTGGTTGCTTTATATCTTTTCCTCAGCTTTGATGAGTTGTACAGCATTTGTTGCCAAATTGAAGGGCAGACATAACATAACAATTCAGTACTCTTTTCTTTGTTTCCAGCGAAATTTTCTTCTCTCTCTCTCGATGCATTACTCAGCTTTTGAAATGCATCCTTTGCCAGTGTCGCTCTTTCCGCACTCTGTTAGAACACATACCAGAAATTAGTATCACCGACTTGTATTTGACATTTTAGGTGCCTCTTTTTTGCTGATGACTATGCACTGAGTTTTTTTTTTTTTGTAGTATATGTTTAGTTTTTTTTTTAAATATACGTTTAGTTTTTTTTTTTTTCTAGTTTCTTTAGCTACCTGTTGTAGGGTGTCTGGTAGTCTCCTATCCGTGTCTGCTATCGCACTGTATCATCTGAGTAACTTATATTGCTCAGATGGTGGCCTCCAATAATGAATCCTGGCAGACATGAAGAAATGCTTTCTAGGGTCCTGCCAGTTTATCCAAAAGAGTTCAAAATCTAAAGAAAGCCCTTCACCATAACTGTTATAATCGTGTATGGATCAACAATGCAAAGCACTGAAGAGGAAATAGAATATTTCTACTTCATATTGAACAGGAGCAACGCTCAGTGTAAAGCACTAGAAATTAGAATTATCATGAGAGACCTGAATGCCAAAGTAGATAAAGAGTGGGGTGGTGTAACAGTTGGCAGTTTTGGACAAGAATACCGCAATGACCAGGGGGAAAATGGGTTCAGTGGTGCACAGTGAATGACCAGGTAATAACCATCATCTGGTCTCAAGAACACCCAAGAAGATTTTGGACATGGAGAAGCCCAAGAAGAGACACGGGAAACTAAATCGACTACATACAGGAGTTTCCGGAATGCAGTTGTTCACTGGAAAACCAAGTGCCAACCGCAGAAGCGATCACATTAATTATATGCAAAATGGGGATAAAACTTCAGAGATTGAAGAAGTCTAGTAAAGCACTCAGAGTGCAATACAATAGGATCGTGAATTATCTCAACCTGCATGGAAATGTACAAGCAGTGTGAAAATAATGAGGGACAAATTGAAAACGGAAACTTGAAATGGGACGCACTAAAAGAAGCGTTAGTGACATCAGCAAACAACATCAACTCAAAAGGAAAACTAACGTAGAAGGAAAACGAGTGGATCACAGATGAGATTCTCGACATGATTCAAACGTCACAGTAAAAAATACCAAGATATAGAACATAATACAGAAAACTACACAAGGAAATAAGGAGAAAATGCAGATAGGCTAAAGAAGAATGTCTCATTAACAAATGTGTTGAAATAGAGAGATTGATCATTACTAATAAAGGAGATACGCATAAAAACATAAGAAAACTGACAGAACAAAAAACATGTTTATCAACAGGATGTATAAAATCCAGGGATGGCGCACTCATATTAGAGAAAGAGAAATACTTTAGCTATGGAACGAATATATCGATGTTATCTTCCATTACAAGAAAGAGTAACGGACAATGCACAAAAATAAAGATGAACTGAAAATATTAAAAACCGAATTTGTAGCTACAATGACTAAACTAAATAAAAATAAAGCTGCAAGACCAGACGATATTGTAATAGAGATGCTGACAACTTTAGACGATTTCGACGTAGAAAAAATTACAGAAATAATAAATGAAATCTATAACAGTTGCGATATATCAGATAACATAAGCAGATCGATTTTTATAGCACTGCCTAAGAAGCAAGTGCAAAGGAGCAATCAACTTAATGAGTCATATAACAGAACTTGTCATCCGAATTCTGGCTCATAGAGCGCACAATAGAATCAGGTCAATCATAGGACAAGAACAGTGCGGTTTTGTCAAGGAGACTGGCGCAAGAATTTATGATGAGAATGTTATTAGAAAGGGCAACACAAATGCAGAAGAGCGTGTATCTGTATTTCATAGACTACGCAAAAACATTCAGCAAAGTACGCTACAAAGACTTGATAGAGATTCACATCAACTTTGACTATTCGGGAAAGACATTAGAATAACCAAGAACCGGTACTGGCAGCAAATCTCCTGCGTGTGGCCAGTAAATGATTTCAGCAGATAAACAAAATAGAAAAGGTTTTAAGACAATATGTGTCTTCTCACTAGAATTATCTACTAACAGCTAAAAGCTATTTGACATTTAATAATGATTTTACGAACAAAACTTCGGCAAAAAATGGGATCTCCTCTTATTGAAGTGAGAGCATGCATCTTCTTAGAATTTCTGGAATCTGGTTCCTTTCAAAATATTTTACCCAAACAATCAACATACTTTCGTCATATTGATTATGCTCTACTTATATGTCCACGTCATACTGACATATCTAACTCAGTAGATTAACTAAACAAAATCAAACATACACTGGAAATTATATACATGATGGAGGGACAGAATTTATTACCTTTTATAGATATTAAGCTACACCGCTTTAACAAGATTTTAAACTCCGTGTCCATCAGGAATCAAGCAGGAATCAAGCAACAAAAAAATCTAAACTTTTTTATTGCTATCATAACAAAATAAAACCCAGCGTAATCATCGGATCCAGAATATGCTGCCCGCATTACTTACACGAAGAGGAGAAATCCATTGAAAACACTTTCAAACATCTACAGTACCCTAATTATTTTATATTCAACGCAAAAAATATATATATTTCAAAACAAAAAACGGCTCCTTTTAAACAATCCAATGAATCAAACATATATTATCCTACCAACTAACTCAATCACATCTGCAATAGGAAAGACTCTATATAAACTCAGCACAAAATTTGTTCCTACTACATCCAAAACAATACAAGACTTACTCAATAATAAACAAAGACAACTGGATGAAATATGAAGGAGTAATTTAATCAGTTGCCTGTAATAAATATCACAGAAAATACGTAAGAGAAACTTCATAAAGTCGAAGACTATTTGAGCACAACAGAGATATTTTACAAAACAAGATATCCAGTGTGTTGGATGCTCGTCGCAACGAGACTGGTGACAGTTTTGTCATAAAAATGCTACTCTAATTAACAGAAAAAAACATTTCCCTCCGACGTAAACTTCTAGGGAGTGTCTTGATTGCAAGTTCATCTACAGTAAGTCTTTGCTGTGGCTCTTACAACATTTCTCCATTCTTAGCAGGTCTTCTATTACCAAAGAGTGGGTTTTCGACTAAGAAATGTGATGGAAAGAAAAAGAAAAAGACTCTACATTACTTCGGTTACATAAAAAAATCTAAAATTTCTAAAATTCCTAGCACTCCTGTGCGCATGTGAGATTACAATGGATTTGTAAATTCGTCTAATTTACTTTCATTATAATACTCTGTTAAATTCTAACAGTGAGTTCTCATCAGATTACGATACCCCGTGGAATTCACCTTAAAATTACCCTAGGGATATACTTTACTATATATATATAGTGTTTACGCTCTCACACCCTGATTGAGCACTCTGGAAGAGTGGTAGACTTTGTAAACAGTAGCTACTCCGGCATTTACGCACCGCTCATTCGATGATGAATTGGAGCACTCTAGCTATTGGGCGTGTTTATACGCGCTAAAAAGCCTGCCTTCTTCTATTGGACGCTCGTGGCCTAGGGGTAGATTCGCCGACTGACGCCAATTCGTTCGGGTCTCAATCCTGGGTTAGCAAGCGACCGGAGTCTAAGCCGTACTGATAAGCTGTAATACAGCGAAACAGATCTGTCTGCTGATGACTATATATATATATAATGATTTTGGCATCAGATTTTGGAGCAAAAGATTTTTCCGTATTTTGTCAGACTTGAGGTATCATGTAAATTTCAATTAATCATGTTAATTTCAATCATGTAATTTTCAATAACCCCCTTTTAAGTATATATATATATATCCGCAGCCAGATCTGTTTCGCTGTATCACAGCTCATCAGTACGGTTAGACATCCGATTGCTTTAAAATTGATTGAAACCCGACTGAATTGGCGTCAGTCAACGATTCTACCTCTGAGCTCTGCGCAGATTTTTAGCGTGTGATATACCATGAATACATACTCTATTGGTTAGAGTGTTCTAATTCATTACTGAGTGAATGATGCGTAGATGATAGAGTAGCTACTATTTTTTAAAAATCTACCATTCTCCCAGAGTCCGCAATCAGAGTGTGAGAGTGTGTGTGTGTATATATATATATATATATATATATATATATATATATATATATATATATATATATATTAATTCAGATACTTTAATCCAAGCGGAAAAAGCAGGAAGGTAAATTCCAAAAACCCGATCCTAATTAATATTAAAAATTTTATTTTAATATTAAAAAATGATACAGGAAGATAGCTCCATGTAATAAAATATTACAGAGCAAATATAAATTAAAAAAGGATTAATTCAGTGATGTTGAATGACCATTTCGATATGAAAATCCCCACGGGGGATAACACATCACCTCAGCAACAGAAAAATTCTTCCAGAAACTGAAGAAAAATCAGTCTAATTTTCCTTTTTAAATAGATTTGCAAAGAAATTAAAAAAGAAAAAGAAAAAGATAAAATAAAATAAAATCAAATAAACAAGAAAAGAAAAATTGACATCGTCTGGGTTCGCAAAAAAAGGAAAGAGAATTGTAACTTAAAATTAACGGACGGCCGTGTTGAATTTATGTAAGGTTAAGCAACACGGAAAAAAGGTGGGAGATAAGAGAGATAAAGGAAGGAAGGGAGGGCAAAAGAAAAGAAAAGAAAAAAAAATATTTTTATATATTACAGACGCTGGACATATTCAAAAACCTAACTTCCCAAAAACGTTGAAGTATTATAAAAAGGCCTTTACTTAAAAAGGCATAATTATTTTTAAAGGGAATAAAAACATATAGGATTTAAAATAATTTTTTTTTTAAATTAGGTCATTTGATTTAAACTAAATAAAGACACCGCTAGGTAAAAAAAAAAATTTCATTTACAATTATACATACATATAGAAGTACACACATACATACATACACATACACACACAATTCTTCGATTATGAATACATATATACATACATACACATACACACACACATACATTCAATTCCATACACACTTATATACGTATATATACATACATGCGCATACACACATATATATATGTGTACACACATATACAAAAATTCACACACACAATATATATGTGTACACACACATGCACACATATACATACACACACACATATATATATACATTATACATATGCACACACACACATACATCTAAAAAATATAAAAAAATAATGAATATTATAAAAAAGAGCATTTAAATAGCTAAAAAAAATTTTTCCACACATAAATACATATATACACACATACATATATACATGTATACATATATACACACATATATACAAATATGCACATACACACACAAACATACACATATACATAAAAATTATAAAAAGAAAAATTAAACATTAAAAATTAAAAATTAAAAAATTAAAAATTAAAAAATTAAAAATCTTAATATTTAAAGATTAAAAATTAAAAAAAAAAAAAATATATATATATTGTACCGTGCAAAAGGCTATTTTAAACATCGTATCCATTTTCAGGCAGTGATTATATTTTAGAGAGGGGAAGAGATATCTATGTTATGCAAATATTTATGATAGCAACAAGTTTAATATCAATATACGAGAAAAAGATTAGAGGAGAGTGAAGAGAAGGACAAATCAGTTAAAAAGGATGGGAATACAGATGTGATGACAGTTACAACGGTGGAGAGAAAAGGTGAGTTTTTCGGTATAAGGAATTCTAATACAGATAGAAGCTTACTTTTTTTTCTTTACTTCTTTTTCAAAGGGATTTAATTTTTTTGCAGATTGAAAAATAAATCTTTGAGAGTTTTGGAGATTAACAAATATGACCGACCAAAAAGCATGCTCCGGGATTGAACAGAGGTCAGTTAACAAGTTTTTGGTTGCTGAAGGGTGCAAGCCAGTTGAAATTTATAGAAGAATGTGTATGGCGTCACGTGTTTTGTCCAAAAATGTCTAAAAGTGGGCTAAATTGTTTAAAAAAGTTTGAAAGTGACGGTGAAGCCAGAAGTACTGTGAGCAATTGGCTGAGCCATTAATCCAAAGAATTTACGCTGAGGGAATACGGAAGCTTGTGCGCAGATGGGAAAGTTTGTGACACTGCTGGGAGACTAAGTTGAAAAAAAAAAATTAAAAAAAAGTAAGCTTCTATCTGTAGTAGAACATTTCACCTTAGAAAAATTCACCTTATTTATTGAATGACCCTCGTAAAAGACACATGCAGTTAATAATTTCAAATCTGACTAAGGTATTTTTACCACATAAAATAATGTAATAATGAATCATCCATTTTTTCAGTTAAGCCATTACTAACTTTACATATATATCTATATCTACACATACACACACACACACACACACACACATATATATATATATATATATATATGTACATGCGAAATTCGACGTGGTGTAATGTTTATCAAGCTTGTTTCGCTAGATCGATTACGAAGAGTAATGAGGTCGAGCCTTACTGAGTGTTTCACACTTTTGACATTTTGCCACATCTAAGCTACGTTTGGAAAATCAGTTCGGCTCTTTGACGGGATATAATGGATAGCAAGCTTGTCCCGCTAAATCAATTACGACTGAGTAGTGAGTGAGCCACATTGTTCTGACCTTATGCCATATCTAAAACACACACATACACACACACACACACAGACATATATATATATATATATATATATATATATATATATATATATATTACGATCCCGACCAGAAGCAAGTAGATGCATTCAGCCACACTGATGAGCTGTGATCCAGCGAAACAGACTTGTATGTGGATGACTAATATATATATATATACATGCTTTGTGTTTTAGAAACAACTGGGAATACAGTTTAGATGTTCGTATTCAATTTTCCACATAATTCTTCTACTCTATCAATCAAAGATTGTTCTGATATATATTCGGCTCGGACAATAATGTTCTATTTAAAATCAACTTTATATATCATTCAATGTATCAAAACTGTGTTTAAATCTGTTAAAATAGGAATCCTGAACATCTAAATACTTCTGTCATCAACTTACGCTTTTACTTATGTCTTTATGATAAAACCCAAAAGTTTTAGAAAACGAGAAACCTTTGAATGTAGTTTCTGCAACGTTTTTTAGCTTAAAAAATTGTCAAAATACTTGAAAAATTGGTAGTCAGTGGAAGAGAGATCAAGAGAACGTCTTGTATGCAGTCGCTAAGTTTCTGTAGTGTCAAGCAGACTACACGTGGTTGAGCATTGTCATGAAACAGAATTGGACACTTTCGATTAACTAGTGCTGGTTGTATTTTGTTTAACTGAATGTGCATTTCATCCAGTTGCTTGCAGTAAACTTTGGCAGTAATAGTCTAGTTAGATATCAGAAAGTTGTCATAAATAGTGGCAATCGCAGAACAACAGATATTAACAAAAATCTTCAACTGGAGCAGTTTGGCCTTTTGAAAATATTAGGTTCTCAGTCATGATAAAGCCTTTGAGGCGATCGTTTACGACTGTCGTAAAGGCTATATTTCTGATCACATGTTAATAATCGATTAAGAAATGGAGCATTTGAATTTCTAAAATGCAACATCGAACAAAAGCGTTGACCTTTTTGACTTTCACTGAGTTCATGCGGAACCCATTTATCAAGTTTTTCCCATGCCAATTGTCCTGAGAACGTCCGATATTGTTGAAATTCTGACACCATTTATCTAAGACATTTTTGACGTGGATTTTGTCCGACTAGTGTTTTCGGATATAGATTGTCATTGCAAATGGACGTCCTCTATTACCTTGTTCTTCATATCCCCACTGCGAAACTTCAGAAACAAAGTACGTACTTCTTAATCAGATTGAGTTCTATAGCTTTTGCTAGCAACCAGTCTACTGCAGAAAGCAATGGCAATCTACTACAGGATAATCTTCTGCCCAGTCAGTTATGTCTCGAAAGAGACATGATCGCCCAAAGCGTGTATCACGTATAGCATTTAACTGACTAACTGCTTGATCACAAGGGGGTTTTCATTATACTCGGTTAATTTTAGCAGCAATAAATTAATTTTATATTTCTGCATTTCATGATTTTTTTCTTATAAAAGAACATGTTTTCATCTGTTTATTATATACCCGAGTCTATATGTAAACACTGTTCGTGTTTATTTTTGGCTTATAGGCAATCATTGGTCATCTTTATGTTTGACTATAAGTAAACACTATTCGTGTTGTTTTTTTGTTTTGTTTTTTGTTGTTGTTTGTTTACAAAGAACATGAAATTGTAGCAAGCCACGATTCCTAATAATCTGAAGAGGCACAAAACATAGATAAAGAAGTTTTAGAACAGAGAAATTTGAAAAATATTCTTGTAATCAAAGAAAATAATTCTGAACTATCTAACATATAATCTCTAATATGGCAGTTAATATTGGACAATTCCACAGAGATGAAGAATAAGCGGTTGAGTAATGTAGAAAATATATATTAGATATTAGTGGTACAGTGGATATCGCCTGGGAACAAGAAATTGGATAGCTGATTTAGAATTCCAGTTGAATACGTTGCATTCACTCACACACAAATACTTTGGGAAAGGTAATCAATTTCTTCATTCTACCTATGTGTTAAATAGCAGGATATATTGGGTTCTATAGCCACTACTGCAGAAAGTAATGGCAACCTACTGCGGGATAATTTTCTGTCCAGTCAGCCATGTCACTTTCAAGACATGATCACCTAAGCATGTATCACATATAGCACCATGCTGATATGTGGCAGGTATGTTGAAGTAATAAAAATATGCAGGACACAAATAAATTTCATTAATTTCTTAGGAATACGCACACACGTATAAGTTGAATATATGTAACGGAATCCGACAAGATGAATAGACTAAGTAAAGGACAAGTAGAAAAAAGTGGATTTAATCTAACATGTTTCATTTTTAACAAGCTTCTTCAGAGATTTATTAAAGACGAATGATTTAAAAATCCAAGTGAAAGTATGTTGATTGAGGTATAGTTTTATTGGTCAGATACGTGTCACTTGTGATAAAGCAATGGATGAATATTAAATGTAGGAGAATCAACTTGTTTCTGTCTAAGTGTGTGTGCCAATGCATAATAAAAACATTAGATGTTTAATATGAATGTAAGTATATGTAAGCAAAAATAATGTGTGTTTAGTGCATCTAAACCATAGACAAACTAAGTGTGTGTATATGTCGATAACATTAGTATGTGTGAATAACAGTGACAAAATATATTTCCGTTTAAAATACGTAACAAATATTGTATACATGTGTCAAGTGATGGAACTATTCTCTTTTGAAATAAAATGATAGAATCAGTTATGAATGTATGTGTTGTGAGAAATCATGTGTGCATGTGGGCATTTATGAGTCAGTAAAAAGGTATGAGCGTGTCAAGTGATGGAACGATTTTTACTCTAAATAACCTGAGAAAATCATGTATGAATGTGTGCGTATATAAGTATGACTCGTAAACGAAATATATTTTCGTTTAAAATTATAGTGAAAATAATGTATAAACGTATTAAGCGAACATTTTATAAATAAAAAGTAATTTTTTGAAAAATAATGTTAACGGTTAGAATCTTTCAAGGAAATAATAAAATACTAAATATCTATGTATTAAAATTATTTTTATATATCAAAACAATATCTTTGTTTGACAAAGTGGAAAAATGTTTTCTTGTGACTCGTTTCGTTATTTAAAATATCATTGGACTAAATTTATTAAACTGGTGAGACTACACATGCGCACGAACGAGGGGTGCTGGAAATTTTAGATTTTTTTATCTAACCGATTTCATTAAGATTTTTTCTTTTTCTTTCCTTCATTTTCTTAGTAAATATTTCACACTGTGATAAGAGAAATTCTCCCACGAACATTGAAATGTTGTAAGCGCCAGAGTTCAAAATTATTGTAGGTGACCTTGCTATTAAGGAACTCTGTAAAAGTTTTCATCGTAATTAATTGTTTATTTCTTTGATCAGATTAGCATTTTTATGCCGAAAATGTGATGAGACTCGTTGTATTAAACAACCAACATATTTGACATATTATTTTGTAAAATGTCTCTTTTGTGTCATAAAATCTTTTAGTTAGATTCCTTGAGGTTTCTCCTGTGTACATTTGTGACAGTTATTAGAGGCGATCGAATAAATTTCTGAGGACAAACCGTGTCACAAGAAAAAAAATTGTCATTTATATATATATATATAATCCTTTTGACAATTTTCTCCGCATTTCGTCAGATTTTGTGTAGTTGTCGGGCAAAAAAACGTTCTCAATATCTACATATAGGCATTTATACAGTACTATGCAAAACGCTATTTATTATATTAACAAGTACAATATGAGTATAAAGACACATGCAATTAAGAGTTTCATATCTGCTTTGGGAGCCCATATAAAATAATTCAATTACTAATCATCCAATTTTTAATCTGTGCCATTACTAGCTCGACATATATAAATGCTCGCATACGTACAAACACACACACACACACACACACATATATATATATATATATATATATATATATATTACGGAAATTAACGTATTTTAACGAAACTTGGTTATAAACAACCGACAATCTGAAGTGAATAAAAGATAAAGTTCAAACAATTCATTCCATATATATATATATATATATATATATAAAGTACTATTAAACGACAAGGCCAGTCTGTATCATATTTATTGTATCTTTCCAGTTTGGAATAAGTCATTGCTCATCCGGATCAAGTACAGTATTTGTCGGGGCATTTTCATGTATCTCGATCATTATTTTACACAAAACATTTTTTAGCTGTAAAGAAATGTTTTCTTGACATTAAATTTCAAATTTAAATATTGCGTAAATGAGAGAACATGTACAACTGTTTCATGGCACTTTGCAACAAGAAATAGAATATATTAAATATCCTGTACATATTATAACAATTTTATGCACACTTTAAATTTTTTATGTATTTTAAAATACTGTGATAAAAATAATTGATGCGTAGTTTATATTGCCACCTATAAAAACTTGTGCAGCCCGAGCACATATCGCTGTTTATATCACAAACAACTAAATAACGAGTATTTAGTAGAAGAAAAATACCAGTAAATAATTCCAAAATGCTATGAAGGACTCACTGCAAGGAAAGATACAAAATACTCGATGTTATTTTACAAAAGAAACAATCTGCATTAAAGAAAATAGCTTGATTCATTCTTTTTATATACAAATATAATCGGTACAAAGTTTTAATAACAGATGGCTTTTGTAATCCGATTCGACTAATTTAATTTATTTGAACAAAATAGCAAGTAGAGGCGAGAATGAAGCGACTGAGTCGGTGGTAGGCGATTCGATAAAAACTAATCAGAATAACTGAAATACTAAACATGCTTCATGATATTCACATAATTATTAGATATTTCATACCGAAGGTTTGATTAAAAGAGTCTTAGAAAAACCACAAACATAGTCTTAAAATGACTTAGTTAAAGGTGTTGTTCTGAACAAACGAATTTTATCATGGAATAACTCAGAAGCACATTGTCAATGAAAAAAACAAACAAACAATTCAATGCAAAAATTGCATATACAGAAACATTACAAAAATCGGTAACAGTTGTTAAAGTACTATTTGTAGGTTGAAGCTTTATTGTAAAGATAAGGAACTTTGTGTCTTATCTTCTGGCTTAGTTTCAAATTGGGAAAGGTAATTCATTTCTTCATTCTAGCTATGTGGTAAATAGCAGGACATATTGGGTTCTATACCCAGTCTACCGCAGAAAGTAATGGCAACCTACTACGGGAAAATTTTCTGTCCAGTCAGCCATGTCACTTTCAAGACATGATCACCTAAGCATGTATCACATATGGCACTAAGCTGATATGTGACAGGTATGTTAAAGTAATAAAAATACTTGAAATACTAAACATGCTTCGTGATATTCATATAATTATTAGATATTCTATGCTGAAGTTTTGATTAAAAGAGTCTTAGAAAAACCACAAACATAGTCTTAAAATGTCTTAGTTAAAGGTGTTGTTCTGAACAAAAGAATTTTATCATGAAATAACTCAAAAGTATATTGTCAATGAAAAAAACAAACAAACAATTCAACGCAAAAGTTGCATATACAGAAGCATTACTAAAATCGGTAACAGTTGTTAAATTACTATTTGTTGGTTTAAGCTTCATTGTAAAGATAAGGAACTTTGTGTCTTATCTTCTGGCTTGGTTTCAAATTGGTGCCAATGACCTTTACACCTTGATATAGCCTTCCTTTTCAAACGTGACAGATGTATTTTTCGCTTTCGGTCGGATACTCTGATTAATACAATTATGTTCCTATCTTTCCTTAACAACTTGCCACTGTTTATAATAAATCAGAAACTCATTACACACTTTCTTCTCTCCTTGTCTGCTAATTTGACCACAGGTCTTTCACAGGGACACCACTGATGATTGATTTTTTTCAGTATTTTGAATAGACGAGACGCAATCGATCGAACAAACTAATAAAGTCTGAAAAACTGAACAATATAACGGGCAAAAACAGAAAATACTTATCAAGTTCAATGAATATCTTGAACTGATCGGCAATGTTATACTTTTTTCACCTCCTCAAAACATTAAGTATTTACATCCCATCTATTAAAGGATACATTATGACATTTAAATTGGAAGTCTAAAAACTATCAATTAAAAAAACAACATCAATAAATGTGCGTTTCAGTTCAATACAAGTTCAAGAAGCAATATTAAACAGGATAAAATCCATGGACTGGACTGATCTTAAACAAAGATTGAACTGGGAGAACACTAGCGGCGTGTACGGTCGTGGAAACGGTGACAAGACAATAACAAGCACTGTGAATTTTGTATATCCAACCTCCAACCCACGGCAATGGGACGAAAAAGTATCTGTGGCGATTTTATGTCAAAACAGTATTGAGTCTTTGAATCTTTGCGTTTGCTTAAACACTGAAAAATAATCATTCATAATTTGTTGCACTAATTTTTTTGTTTTTATTTGTATCTTTGCCCCAAATTTCTAATCCAATCTCTGGTTGCACTAGTGTTTGTTGGGGGATGGGGCATAATTATAACAGCGCCGACAGATCGAAAGGCATTTATACTTGAATTATACAGAAAATCTGAAATCAATGAGATCACAAAGTTCATATGGAGTTGTTTAAAGCTCTAAAAATCGTTAATAACTCATGGATTGATCAAGCTCTCCAAGTCAAAATAAAGCTCCCTGAACCTCTAAAATGTGTCATTAGCTCACTAATTGTGTAAGCTCTCCAAGTCAAAGTAACAATGTCTGAACCTTTAAAATGTGTTATTGACTCATGGATTGAGCAATCTCTCCAAATCAAAATAACTATGTCTAAACCTCTAATATATTTCATTGACTCAGGGATTGAGCAATCTCTCCAAATCAAAATAACTATGTCTGAACCTCTACTATGTGTCATTGACTCAGGGATTGATCAAGCTCTCCAAGTCAAAATAACTATGTCTGAAACTCTAATATGTGTCATTGGCTCACTGATTGTGCAAGCTTTCCAAGTCAAAATAACTATGTTGGAACCTCTAAAATCTGTTATTGACTCACGGATTGAGCAAGCCTACCAAGTCAAAAATAACTATGTCGGAACCTCTAAAATCTGTTATTGACTCACGGTTTGAGCAAGCTCTCAAAGTCAAAATAACTATGTCGGAACCTCTAAAATCTGTTATTGACTCACGGATTGAGCAAGCTCTCCAATTCAAAATAACTATGTCGGAACCTCTAAAATCTGTTATTGACCTACGGATTGAGCAAGCTCTTCAAGTCAAAATAACTATGTCCGGGCCTTTAAAATGTGTGATTGACTCATGGATTGAGTAGGCGCTCCAAGTCGAAATAACTAAGCGTGAACTTCTTAAACTTGTCATTGGCTAATCTTATTTCTTTATTGAGGGATATTTCGACCATTCTACTTCTACTTGCAATCTATAAAGTTCTAAGACGAAGCATTTACATTACTTTATAACCTCATTGTTTTTGTTTAGTCTGCTATATTTGCACGGGGTTAGAATGTATCATCCACCAAAAAGATTATGACAACGGCAATTATTACGTGAATAGAAAAATGACAATTTTTATGTTAGTACTTCAAACAACAGTTGAAAATTTGAAGAAAGCAGTGTCAGAAAATAAGCTGCAGAATATCGAGAGTAGGTGAGTTTGAATGCTTATTCTTCATTCAGCTAACTAAACTACATATTTTTGTTTCCTCATTGTAGTAAAAGTAATAATCTAAGGTTCTATTTTGAAGGATGTTATACGTTTTTGTTTTGCATCAGCTTTTTGTTCTTTCGTTTTTTTCTATTCCTAACTATTTGTCATGTCAGACAAGCTTTTATGTACAAAATATATGATTTCAAACCTGTATGAAAGCTAGCTTTTTTTTATATATATTTCAAAATTCATGCTGCTTACGCAATGGGTTGCAGAATTATATAATTACTTGAGTAGTAGATCAAAATTAGATAAACGACAAAAACTGCAAGTCGAAAATAACTAATTAAAATGTCACATCTACGAAATTCAGAAAAGTTAACTCTATTTTATGACTGGCTGTAAGCAGAAAACAAAAAAATGATGTAAAGTAACCCATTAGATATTACTCATGAGAATAATTCACCTAAGAAATTCGGTAAACATTGACTGGAGTAAGTTGTTGTTCGGATTATATTGGTGATTAGCTAAAGGTTTTTTACGTGGGCTTTCTGAGAAAATAGCTGAAACTGAAAAAAGCAATGGACAGGATTTTATGAATATGCTATCAAATTTTCCAAATCTGAAAAAAGAAAAAAATTATGCATGCACAGAAAATAATGTGCGTTGTGGTGCAGTGATATTGACTCGGAACAGGAGAGCCAAGTTCGAATTCCAGTTGAACTCGTTGCATTATATTTTATAAGTTATAATGATACACAAGCCCCTATATGTATTTACACAGAAAAATGCGCGCATGAAAAGTAATATTCTTAAGATTATATTAAACCTAGAAAAGAACAGGAAAGTTATTAGACCTAGAAAAGTAAAGGACAAGATATAGTGAAGTAAAAAATAAGAAATTTCTTACTTAAAATATTACATTCAAATTTTATTTTTTTGCTGCAAATATTTTAAGTAAGAAATTTCTTATTTTTTACTTCACTATATCTTGTCCTTTACTTTTCCATGTAATCCATGATTTTTCCAGGAAATTTAATGCAGAAAACTGCATTCAAAAATATTAAAAACAAAACATTATATGCAAATGATTTTGAAAAAAAAATTAAAAAATGACTATTTATCATTAATTATGATAATCAATTCTGATAAAATGATAAGTGTTAAGCAAAGTTTGATTGACAAAAATTATAAAAGATACCCTCAGAATCTAAATGTTGAAAACTGCATGCAAATATATTAAACAGAAGAAAAGTTATACAGAATAAGATTTATTATTAGAAGCATGAGTCACACAGTCACTTATGTACTTATGTAGTTGGTTTTCCTTTTCGGGCATCACATATTTGATGTAACCTCTTTTTATTGAACCAATATTCAAACATGTTTTTTCAAAATGTACCTATCTAACTACCGAGCGCCCATAGCTCAGAGGTAGAATTACCGATTGACGCCAATTCGGTCGGGTTTCAATCCTGGGTAAAAAGCAATCGGGTGTCTAACCGTACTGATGAGCTGTGATACAGCGAAACACATCTGTCTACGGATAACTATATATAATTAAATTTGTTCGTTGTGGTGCAGTTGATATCGGCTCGGAACGAGAAATCGAGGAGCCGAGTTCGACTTCTAGTTGAATTCATTGCATTCAGTTACGCGCAAATACCCTTGGGAAAAGTACTAATCTTCCCCCTAGTTATGGGTTAAATAACAGAACGGATTGGATTCTATAGCCTTGGCTGGCAACCAGTCTACCGCAGAAAGCAATGGCAACCTACTGTGGGATAATCTGCCCAGTCACTCATGTCTCTTTCGTGACATTATCGCCCAAGCGTGTTTCATGTATGGCACTTAAATGACTGATCTATCTAACACTGAAAACTATTTGAAATTTGGTTGAGCACTGAATTAGTGATGAAACTGGAAAGCTGCCTAGATTCACTCAATGTCGGACTTAAGAATATATTCAACCAATAACGTGGTTGAATGATAAGCGAATAGAAAATACTGAAAGATGTTTAATTAAATAAAACAAGAAAAGCGAGTGTTAAAAAAATAAAATTCGCAGTAACGCACCGTCACTGCTAACTTCACGACTACCAATCCATTTGTTAACTAGCGGTAAAAAAAAAGCTGTCCATTTACCGATTTGAGCTCACGCATTCAAATACCCAGCCCTTTTTGTTATATACCGGAAGAAATCAATACGCAATGGCAGATTTCATTGCAATTTCGTCGTTATTATAAACAAATAAAACATCATTTTCTTGCTAAATATTGTAGATAAGTTTATTTGGATAAATAACCCTAAACTTAAATAGGTTAAGATTGTCCTGGTCGTATAGTAATTCTCTCCGGAGTCTGTTCCATTTCTCAAAGAAGTTATGTGAAAATGTATCATGCCAATAGAATATGAACGAAATCGAAATGAGCATAAGATGACACTGTCTACGTAGCATGGCGTGTTCTAACCGCAAATATCTGAAAAGGTGGGACTAAGGAACGTAGTTTATATGAACATTTGCCATAGAAATAGTGTTAAAGTAGTTATAGGGTGGGGGGCAGTTTCGGCTGTGGGAAAGGCGCTTCAATGCCTATAATCGACGGGAGAGGTCATAGTTATTATACTTACCCTCTACACCATAGTAGCAGCAGTTCCCAGACCAATCCCTCATGCCACTATACACTCAAGTGACCAAAAACCCACTACCACCATTCCTTCTCGGCCTACAGCCATGTGCGACACAAAAAAATGGACCTGACTAATTTTCTCTGTATAACTCCACTCTGTTAATAATAATTTAAATGTTCTATGTCCACTGAACATTAAATGTTCATCCTTTGATAATGGCTTATGTAAGCCGAAAGCTCAGACCTGATAAAAAAATCAACAATTATTGTGATTTCTTGTCGTCTTTCCATGACAACACTATCAAGCTAATCAGATCATAAGAACGGATCTTACACAAAATAAATAGACATAACTTGTCTATATTATTCAATGAAACCTGTATTAATATATATATATATATATATATATATATATATATATATATATATATATATTATTGTCAAATGAAAATAGAATGGTTCTTTTGTTATTATTACTTTGCAAAATTTTTAAAAGCAATGAAGCAAAGATGAACTCGTCCGAACCACCCTAAATTTTCTTCATTCTTTCATTGCTGGAACTGCAATATAGGTAATTATTAAATATTTATAAATTAATTTGAAGCACATATTATTGTGCAGTATTAACAAAAGATTCATTCTATTTTCACTTACAATTATTCACTTGCCAATAAATATTAAAAATAGTATGAAATGCATCATTTTTTTTTTACACTGGGGTGGCTTAATAATTATGGTCAGTAGTATATATATATATATATATATATATATATATATATATATATATATATATATCAGTATCAGTCCTGTCACGCTCATGGTTGATAACCTGTGAGGAAACAGCAAATAATCCTCTGAAATATTTTGGCAGAGGTAAACTCGTTTGTAAATAACTACAAAAGCTAATAACTCGTTTCAGTATTGGTGCGATTAATTTCCATATTGTTTTAACTTCAGTGCGCTGCATTGGTAGACAACTTCAGTTATAAATGTCAAGAAGATCACGGGAACAACAAAATAGTCTACTGAAAAGATCATTTCGGAGTTTATTCTAACGATAGAAATTTAAAGGTCAGGTCTGCAAAATGGCAAAGTCCTTTTATTGACATGCTGTAATAGTGTGGATGTGTTGCCCAGATGTTATAAAATCGATCTCTATATGACCTTTTGTTTCTGAAGTTTTCTCCATTTTTTGATTCACTGTTCGTTCACTCTGAGAAAGCTTAATGACGGTTATACAAATAACAGCAAGCGTTTGCTTATATGAGAATTTCAAAATTAAAACGGATCTCGCTTTGTATATATATATATATCCGGATCGACAAAATCGTGTCGGATGTCAACGGGAAAAGATCGGAAATATAAAGTCACAGCTTCGGATCGATATTCAAACTCTTTACGTTTTCAAAAGACTTTTCTTTTTACAGGAAATTATGACAATCTATAAAGTGAGAAAGGTGATTGACAGTACGTTAAGACAACGATAAGAGAATTTGTTTTTTTATTGTTTCGCCTCAAACAATGTGATAATGCCACTAGTAGGCAGGTGATACAAACAATGACAGATTTTAGCGAGGAATTAGAAAAGACAATAGAAGAATAGGATTCAGGAAGAAAGAAGATGGTGATTGATTTTTCATTTTAATTTTTAAAGCTTTTAGGTGGCAGGGAAGCAAAAACAGAAAAAAGTTCCAAAAGATTAGAAGAGAAGTAGAGGTTGCAAATAGCTAGTTTTATGGTAAAACAGTAAGACATAGTTGCCAATCTAGTTACACGCTTAAAATCATGTATTCGATGCTCCAGAAAAAAGTTCATAAAAACAGTTCAGTTAGTCAGTTAGTCAGTCAGTTATTGCCATACGTGACACACGCTCGAAAGAGACATGACTGACTGGGCAGAAGATTATCCTGCAGTAGGTTGCCATTGCTTTCTGCGGTAGACTGGTTGCCAGCCAATGCTATAGAACCCAATCTGTCCTATTATTTATTATCAGTCAGTTAAATGCCATACGTGTTACTCGCTTGGGCGATCATGTCTCGAAAGAGACATGTCTGACTGGGCAGAAGATTATCCTGCAGTAGGTTGCCATTGGTTTCTGCGGTAGACTGGTTGCCAGCCAATGCTATAGAACCCAATCTGTCCTATTATTTATTATCAGTCAGTTAAATGTCATACGTGTTACACGCTTGGACGATCATGTCTGGAAAGAGACATGACTGACTGGGCAGAAGATTATCCTGCAGTAGGTTGCCATTGGTTTCTGCGGTAGACTTGTTGCCAGCTAAGACTATAGAACCCAATCTGTCCTGTTATCTGAGATAGATAGATGGAGAAGAGATGTATTATATTATTACGTAGTAATAAGTGGGGTGTCAGTTTATTACTTCATAACAAAAGAAAATCGATCCCTAACTTTATGACCAGTAGAAGCCTTAATCATGATTTCAAATATTATATTCAGTCAGTTAAGTGCCATTCGTGATACACGCTTTGGGCGATCGTGTCTCGAAAGAGACCTGATTGACTGGGCAGAAGATTATCCCGTAGTAGGTTGCCATTGCTTTCTGTGGTAGACTGTTTTGTATATATAATAATAGATAATAGATACATAATATATAATAGACTGGAATTCTGCCTAGTTTGTCATGTCTCTTTAAAGACATGATTGCCCATAGCGTGTATTACGTATGACACTTAACTGACTGAATATGGAAAAATATAGGCTCGGAACGAGAAATCGGAGGGCCGAGTTCGAATTTCAGTTGAATTCACTTACGCTGAAATACCCTTTGGAAAGATGTTCATCCATCATTTCTCCCTCAATCTATAGGTTATATAGTAGGAGAGGTTGTGTTTTAATCTTCGGTCGGCAACCATTCTACCACAGAAAGTAATGGCAACCTAGTGTAGGAAAATATTCTGCCCATTCAGTCATGTCTCTTTCGAGACATGATTGCCCAAGCGTATATCACGTATGTCACTTAACTGACTAACTTTTCTGAAAAAATCATTAGTGTCTTAAAAAAAAATGTACGAAATGCAATATTCGCAAAAGCGTATTATTCTTATAACCCCAAAATATGTTTCGGCCTCAAGTAGCTCACAATTATTAAATCAATCAACTTTATGTCTTATTTACGTCCGAATGTCTTTTTTATTCTCATTTTTCTCAAAACTTCATCGTTGCTCGTATCGTTTGTAATAATTGAGGTATCTTTCTATAAAACCACCTAGCTCTTGCGTCAAGGCACATGTTTATGTGTGAGGAAAGTTAACTAATCACCGCCATCTGACAGGGCCTCTTTATTTTCTTTACTGTCAAAAGGAAGCAATTATCAAAAGATTTCTTTACGCTTCAATACATTATTTATTAGTATAAACATTATAAGAATACCTACATATGCACTCGAACCGTAGATCTGCACTTTAATTCAAATGCAACTATTGCGAACCATTTGTAGTAATCAGAGTTTTTTTTAAGTCAGTATATGATGAAAATTTTTGTTGTCCTATTGGCAATACGGATCAAGTTGGGTTACCTTTTGTTGTTGATTTGTAGCTTTATTTAACATGTTTATGAGAGCAAAAGTAACTTCCTGAGCAAAAGATTGTTCTTAAATTGCACAAACTAGTGGCAGGTCCCAAAGATAATCTGACGTTTATTTTTATGTTGGCGCCGACCTTGTACTCACATACACTGTCTCTTACTACCATATTTAGTTGTCCACCGTTGTTACCTCGAATTCATGATAAAATCCACGTAATCACACGTATATATAAATAACGTAACTTCATTACGTACTTTGCTTTCGCTAGACTTTACTTAATGTAGACGTTTTAAATTGGTGTGTAGCTTCGGTAGTCTGTGACATATTTCTGTATAGTTTCATTAGTTATGTCTCAATTGGTTTATCTTTTGTTTTATTGAATTTCACCATGAATTAGCTCAGTTAAATTACCTGTAACAAACACCAGTCCCCAAACAATAAAGCAGCCACCGTTAATGTTACATTTATTAAACTTAGCTTAAACACACAAGGGGTTTCAAATGTAAGGGACTCTGCGCGCATCAAATTAATGGTACTGACAATAACCTGTGACGTAATTCGAACCTTCTAGGATGCGTCATTGTTGGCATATCAAAAGATACGATGTGCTTCGTGAAAAACACTAATAAAAATCTTCTAGTTTTTAAGTATATAAGTCTTGTTGGAACCGTAGACCTTTCAGCCATTATTCTTAATTCTGTTAGCTCTATCGGCCATTTTTTTTTTTTTGGAAGATCAATAGAAGCCGATAGAATGTGTAGTTCCTCAACTGTCTGTGAACCCACTATAGGTAAAATACTTTCCATAAAGAAGAACGACCCGAGATGAACCGGAAAAGCTTTTAAACAAATAGACCCGTATCCATCGATTAAGTGTGAGCGTGATTATTCTTTTCGTTCGATCTGTTTTCTTTCAGAAGCGCATGAAAGCGGCAAATCAATACGAATCATTTCCTTCTTCTATATCAGGAAATATCATATATATTAGTTACGGCGTTCTTATCGCATGGCCAGATTTGTCTTTCTTTCCGGTGGAAATATGGTAGGCGGTATGTCTGCTACTTGCAGGAGTTACGTTTTTCTCATCGTTGCCGAGGTCGGGGGTGGGGGGGTTGAGATTTTTAAAAAATCAAGAGACAAAGTATCAATTGCTGATTCTCTGGTACGTAAATTTCTCCAAACTTATATATTTGCTGGGTGAGAGAATTGCTTTTTTTCTCACCGTTGCCGGAGGTCAGTCATCAAAATCATTAAAAGAGTCATGATATCAAATAATAATTTCCCGAGCAAGTAACACTTATATATTTGCAGGATGCAGGAGTTACGTCGCCGTTGCCGGAGGTCGGAGGTCGGACGTCGTGATAAAAAAAAAAAGTCACATTATCAAATGCTAATTTTCCGAGTAAGCAAACTTTTTCCAAGATTTATATATCTGCTGTTTTTTGTACACACAGACATTCTCTACTCTTTGATAACTGTCATCAGATTATATTTCACTGCTTATCGATTCGATATTCTACCGTATTAAGCTAAACGTCCAAATTATCCAAGTTCATGTTCGAATTTCAATAAAGAGCCAAGATTTCGAATGCTAATTTTCCAGGCAGGCAGAAGTTTCTCGCGCATGCTTACTGCGCATCAATTTGGTCTTCCGTCATACTGAAACGAACTTTCAAAATACTTATGTTCAAAATTTGGTAAAAGCTAAGATTTCGAATTTTGATCTTCTTAACGAACTAAGCATGTCTTTAGATGGACGTACGTTGTGATACAGTGAGTATCGACTCGGAACAAGAAATCGAAGTGCCTAGTTCGAAATCTAGTTGAGTTTATTGGATTCACTTATGCGCAAATACCCCTAGAAAATGTATTAATTCGTTGATTCTTCCTTCAGCTATGGGTTAAACACCAGGACTGTTTAGATTCTATAGCCTTGGTTAGCAACCAGTCTACCGCAGAAAGTAATGGCAACCCACGACGGGAAAAATATTATGCCCATTCAGTCATGTCACTTTCAAGACATGATCGCCCTAAAATGAATCAAATGCACTTAACTGACTGTAGCATGTCTGCTTTACTGGGTTGATTGGTATATTACTCTCATCCTCACCTGTGGATTTCATGCTGTACTAAATTTAACAGCATATAATACAAACAGTCGCTCATCCGTAAAATCCAAAAATGTCTCTCTTATTTATTATATATTTGGTTAGATATTCTGCATAAATAATCGAGACTTTTTTTTTTCATAAAATTAATTCTAATGTCGGATATAAGAATGACTTTATTTTTAAATCATTAAAAGAAAAAATATATTCTGAGAAAACTGACACAACTTGTAGAACCAAAAGTTTGTCGGCCACGCCTAAGTATTTTATCAATTGGGTTATATTTTCGCTACTGTATTTTAGGACGATTCACAAAGCAAAGCCCGGATGTGGCACAAGGTTTAAAAGATAGAGCACTGATTGAGGATCGAAATCCCGACTTTAATCGAAATTTATCTAGCAAGACAAGCTTGCTAACTATTACTTAACGCAGAAGCGCCCGGGGATTTTATATATACAAATAATTTCTTGTCATATAAAAGAAAAATATATTTAATCGTAAAAATATCCCAAGAAAACGCATATTATGCAAATGTACATGCTGAACTCAAATCGATAATTGTGTATTGAAGAAACCTACCTTTTTTTATGTTATCGACCAGAACAAAATCGTACTATATCTCACCCCTTACCAGCGTACTCATTTCTGATTCACCGCTGTATTACTTGAAGCGTATGCTCCTTATTTTGCCCTATTTACTTCCTTTGAGCAATTACTCCGCGATTTGTTTGGTTTCGGAAGTCAATAAAAAATTTACCAAATCTACAACTTACTGGAGGAATTTTTTCTCGCTATTACGACCAGAAGAATTTATGTAGCTAATTTGATGTCGACAGATTTTGACACTGTAATTTAACGTGTGCCATATTGGCGAAGCTTCTCATCATATAAATCCGTATGGCATAAGTCTTCATAAGATATGTTGTAGTGACTGCAAATTTTAGTCATGTCCAAGAACTAATAAGAGGAAAATGTAAGTAAGAATTGCATCAATTAACCGAGTCGGGATGACTTGTCTGTGTTATAGATCAATGTTCAGATTACTCGTGCTTACACGGGGCAGTAACTTCGTTAAGGAAACAAAAACAAAACTTCATATATAGAGAGTACTGTGCAAAAGTATTAGGACAAGAAATATTTTATCTTTTATGAGGCATCAAAATAAAGTTTAAAATCACCCCTGACCTAACACTTTTGCACAATACTGGTAGTGTGCAAAAGTATTAGGACAGGGGTGATTTTCCTTAAAACCTAACTGAAATTTAAATACAGGGAGAAAAGCCAAGTAAATTGTTAATAAATATTGATTACTTAAAACTAGGTGCAAAAAATGTATTAAAAAGAAGTTGTATTTAATTTTTTTTATTTTCTATAAAACAAGTGATTCTGAAACTACTCCATTGAACATCTATGGGATATTCTGGATAAAAAAAATTGATAAATCTAAAGTTATTTCGCAAGACACACTTTGGGAAAAAATACAAGCTACTTGGCAGGAGAAACCATTAGATACATTGAAGAAGCTTGTGATGTTAATGCCTGACAGAATGAATACTGTGACCAAAGCAAAAGGCTATTATACTAAATATTAAATTTATTTTGTAAAAAGTATTTTTCTTGTTAAAGCATTTGTTGAGTAAATCAAATCAGTCAGTTAAGTGCCATACGTGATACACGATTGGGCGATCATGTCTTGAAAGAGACATGACTGACTGGGCAGAAGATTATCCCGCAGTAGGTTGCCATTGCTTTCTGCGGTAGGCTGGTTGCCGGCCAAAGCTATTGTCCTGCTATTTAGCCCATAACTGGAAGGAAGAGACGGATTAATACCTTTCCCAAGGGTATTTGCGTGTAAGTGAATACAATGGATTCAACTGGAAATCAAATAACATTGCTTTAAATTGTTTATTTTCTGTCAATATGCCTCATAATAGATAAAATAGTTCTTTACCTAATACTTTTGCACAGTACTATATATATATGCTTTGTACTAGGCAACTCCACAAAAGCAAAGGTGAAAGAAATAAAAAAAAAGATTTTGAAAAAGGTGGAGATATACGATAGGAAATGCATCTAGAAATAGACATTTATTTATTTTTTATATTAGGAGTGTGCAAAATTAAATTTATATCTTTGTCAACCTATAACCTTTTTTTCTATATACAGGGTGCGATGGATAATTCGTTGTGTAAATTACGCCAAAATGAAAATAACACTGACATCTCATTTTAACAGATATGCACAGAGTATAAACTGTCGCCTAAATTACAAAAAAATTAAAATAACACTGACATCTCATTTTATCAGATACTAGCAGTTTAGCTCGGTTTCACTCGGGTAGTTTAAGGAATATTAAGAATAAAAAACATATGATGAATTTACATAGCAAACTCTTACGCAACATCCACCCTCGTCACTTTTATAATATAGATAACAATGTAAAATGTTTCTATTGGAATACAGTGGGAGGGGTGGGGCAACATAAATAGATACAGATAATATAAAGTGGGGTGATCGATTTTATATTATAATCAATACATGAAGTGATCCCAGACTTTGTGGGGTGATAATATATATTTTTCTACACCTAATTTTGGCTTTCTGAAAAATTTCAAGGTGTCGTTATCGTTCTAAAATTTTGATCTACATCTGAGCGCAACTCCCGTCGAGCTAGACTGTAAAATGCAGACGCTAAGTCGAATCTGTCAAACAAACAAATACTTACACAACGTCCACCCTCGTCACTTTTATAGACATTTTACCAAAATTGCGCAAACTGAAGAGTAAAATTATTCAATAAAATCGCTATTGTCTTCAACCACGGCCTCCAGACCACTTCGGAATATCCTGCAACTCTTCTGGATGGGCTCATTAATTTGGTTAATTCTGCCCTAATCCTACTCTTCAGTCCATCTTTGGTGTTCCCAGGGGTGTTGTTGGTCTCTCACATAAATAATCAAGGAGGTTGCAGTTTGGAGTGTTAGGGGATCAGAAATTGAGGATGTGGTCACAGAAATTGTATGACAGTCATGACTAGGTTCTTCTGCTTGTGCGGCATGAAGCAAAGTTCTATTGCCAGATAGATATTCTTCCCGCATCAACCCTCTTGGCACAGGGCAACACTACTTTCTCAAGACAGGCTTCCGTGTTGAATCTGAGACTCTGTGGGGAGATGAATGGTGGCATAACGTCGCTAACACTAGTGATCACTCTAAACACGATGATGTTGAATAGATATATCATCAAACTCTTTGCGAATCCTCTGCACTGTCTTCAAATTGACACCCAAAAAACTCTTAAATATTCTTATTGAATCCTCCGAAGCAAATGCTAAACAGTACATTATGACGTTCTCAAATTTCTTGTGGTCTGTAAATGGCACATGGCGCTCTTTATTAAACAGACAAACTGAACGTAATACTGCTGCCCAATCGACAAAATAAAAACAAAAAACGTGTATGCGTGAAAGTAAAAATATTAAGGGGAGACAATTTACCTTTTGCTGCCAGTATATAGACAAATATTGTGTTTTTACAAATTTAGTTGTAGCGTCTGTTAAAATTCTTTATTGCATTTCCACCGTTAATTTCATCCACATATCCACTGCATTTAGAAAAAGAAAATCACTATTCAATATCAAAAATGACAAAAGCTGAAAGGTTAACCCGAAATTTTGTGATTTGCCAAAATCATTTTTGTGCTCCCACATGTCATCTAAATAAAACAATATAAGGAGCATCTGTGAATATTTATGATTAACATATATATATATATATATATAGTCATACTCAGACAGATTTGTTTCGCTGTATGAAAACTCATCATTACGGTTAGACTTGTTAGACGGTTAGAATGATTTTACCCAGGATTGAAAACCGACTGATTGTCACAAGTTGGCGATTCTACCTCTGAGCTATGGTCGCTCGGTAGAAGGTGGCAGGCATTTAATGTGATATACCATGCATACATACGCCAGTAGTTAGAGTGTTCTAATTCATTACTGAATGAACGATGAGTAGAGGCTAGATCTGCTACTGTTTTTTCAAAGTCTACCATTTTCAAATTCTTCTATATATATGAATAAACAATTATATATATATATATATATATATATATATATATATATATATATATACCTTCTTTATTATAATAAAGACATTTGTCTCTATTATAATAAAAACTGTTGTATTATTTGTATATATATATTTTTCTAAACATATACTGTTAAATATAGTAGACAATGAATGTCTATTATGTTTAAGCATGAGCCGTTCTAAACATCGTATTTTGGCTTTAATTTCAGGTGAAAATAAAGACAAAAATTCTCCAACATTTCGATAATTTTTATTAAGTTGGTTCTAAGCTTTCGGCTCACATGAGCCATCTTCAGAGAGGTTACAAGGACGTTAACATGAAAACATCTACCATCATAGACAATTTTATCTTGTGTTGATATAAAACATTGCTAAGTAACGATAACAGTTAAAAAAATAACAAACGCAGTTCATAAATTTGTAATGTTGTTCTATGACATCACACCGCTCGAAATGTTAACAGAACCATATATTTAAATGCAATGTCATGTGTTATGACCATATTTAAACGTTATTTTATTAAGTGTGTGTTCTTTGGATTTAAACAACATATATTGGTTTTACTACAACCACGCTCTCCCGTAGACTTACCTGTCACCTTCCTGATAAGAGTTCAATTAAACAACATTTTTTTTAAAACATAGCCATGTAGATAATATCAGACAGATTTTAATCAACAATAAACTCCTCACACTTAGACGCAGTAAAAAGAACCTTCCGATATTGGAGGCCATCTACATTAAATCCAAACAACCCACACTTAATAAAATCACGTTTAAATCTGGTCATAACACATTACATTGCATTTAAATATATGGTGTCATTCATATTTAACAGTATATGTCTACAAAATTAACTGCTGCCTCGATACACTATATATATATATCCCTCGTGTTACGCCCATGGAGATAGAGACAATACAGCGTCGGCTATCTCCATTTTCATTACTATTTCATTATTATTAAACGTTACTGTCAGGTAAGAAGAATGCTCTTACCGTGTGTTTGCTTTTTGAAAGTGCCTTATATATATATATATATATATATATATATATATATATATATATATATATATATTTCTCCTCTCACGCTCAGTGGTTTTAATTATTTTGTTTTTTCTTATGTCTTAATGTAAGATACTCAATAGTAGGTATATCAATATATATGTAGTCGTCATAAGTTTGATGGTATATCGATATAAATATTTTGCTATAATTCTTACGCTATATGCTCACTCGTATATATATATATATATATATATATATAGAGAGAGAGAGAGAGAGAGAGAGAGAGAATCTAAAATCTTAAAAGACTCCTAGTAATAAACTTCTAGATTCCCTCGAAACTGACATGCTTAACTTAATTATAATTAAATTTAAGAAGCCATATAACCAATTCTAATATAATCAGAAAAAGATATTAATAACATCTTGCATTCTAACAAGATGTGGATGAAAGTCGATAAATCTAAAAGAATTTATACAATCGAACCTTCGAAGTATCACAAACTTCTCAGTAAAATCACTAGTACTTATAAATAAGATAGCAACAATAACACTATTTCATCAACAAACAAATATGCTGCTAAATTGGCCAATAAATTTGACATCGCAGACAAAATGGGAAAGACCCATATAAAGAAATGCATATTTAAATTTTAAATTCCACAAACTTAATTTGGACGATAACATTTAATCTTGGTTAATTAATCCTTCCAAAATAGAATTAGGCTCAATTTATAAAATCATACTTAAAAAATAATACGAATTATACATGAAACACATTAAAACAATCTGTAAATGGTTTCAACAGATTCAAAACAAAATAAATCTACATTTATCCAATTTGATATCATTTACTTCTTTCTTCTATTTCTTACGACGTATTATTAAAAAGTTTAAATTTTACTAAAAACTTCATAAACATTACGAACAATGAACTTGAAGTTAGTTAAGTCAATCCTAACTAGTATATAACGATTCTACCTTAACTAAAAATCTCTACGATAATTTTGACGGTCCAATAGACGCGTATGATTCAGACCAAATCGCTGGTCTAATAGGAATATACACACACTTAGTAGAATCATTGTTCCCAATAAAGTAGTTTTTTTACTGAGGCTATGGACTTATATTTATCCCAAATTACAATGGCCTTCTATTATCCAGAATACAGAAAATATATAAGAAATTTCCAATTTATAGATTGTTAAATCAAAATCTCATTTAATCTCAAAATAGCAAATTTCTAAGATATTAGTTTTCCACCTTTCCAACAATACATTCAAGCCATTTCATAAAGAAAATCAATTTCTTATTTACATTAATATCAATTCCAATCACCCTAAGTAAATAATTAATCAGATTTCTGACACAGTAAATTTGAGAACCAACAGATTATTGTCCAGCAAAAAATATTTAATAACAAATCAATACATAATGAAGCCCTCCAGAAAAGCAATTTCAAAAAAGAATTAGTCTGTCAAGAAACTTTGAAAGACAAAAAAACTGACGTAACTAAAAACAGAAAAATAAAAATAATATGTTTTAACCCACCATTCTGCAAGTTGTCCAATAGAAATATCGGACAATGTTTCTTCTTCTTCTTCTTCTATGTGCCCTGTCCCTTCAGGACGTAGGCGATCATGGATCTCCACGTCTCCCTATCCCTTGTGGCTCTTAGTATGTTTGCTCCTGTTGCTCCTGGCAACCCCCGTTCCGTCATCCACCTGATCAGACTCTGCAGATATGTTATCCGCTGCCTTCCTCTGTCTCTCCTTCCTTCTATCTGACCAGTCAGTATCAGGTTCTCCAGGCTCTCCTTCCTCATTGCGTGTCCCAGGAACTTCAGTTGTCTCTTCCTGATGCTCAGCATCAATTTCCTTTTTGTTGCCATTCTTTCTAACACTTCGTCGTTGCTTGTATGCTCAGTCCACGATATCCGTAGCATCCTTCTGTAGAACCACATTTCGGCCGCTTCCAGTTTTTTCCTCATTTTCGATGATATTGTCCAGCATTCACAGCCGTACTGAAGAACTGACATCACGTAGCAGTCTAGCACTCTTTTCTTCGTTTCTATTGAGATCTTCCTGTGTGTTAGTATTTTGCTCATCTTCTGGAACGCGTCCTTTGCCATGCCAATTCGCCTTCGGATGTCCGTGTTGCACTTTCCATCTCCTGTTAGAACACTTCCTAGGTACTTAAATTCTTGGACTTGTTTGATTCTGTTATCCCCTTCCTGTATTTGGCATTTTGGGTTGTATCTTTTGCTGATGACCATGCACTCAGTTTTCTTAAAGTTTATTTGTAGTCCCTTCTTGTCACTCTCCACTGCTACTTTCTGTATGAGATCTTGCAGTTTCCTTTCCGTGTCCGCAATCAGTACTGTATCGTCCGCGTAACTTATATTGTTCAGGTTGTGGCCTCCAATAATAAATCCTAGTGTGTCATCTAGGGTCCTCAAAATATTCTCGCTGTATAGGTTGAACAAATCCGGTGAAATGACACATCCTTGTCTTACGCCTTTTTCTATCTTTGTGTATCTACTGAGGTCGTTACCTGTCCGTATGCAGGCCGTTTGCTGCCAGTAGAGATTCTTGATTATTCTTATATCTTTGCCGAAAATGTCGAGGTTGCCTATCATTTCCATCAATTCTTTGTGTCGTATTTTGTCGAATGCTTTCGCGTAATCAATGAAGCATAGGTACAAGTCTTTCTTCATTTGTAATGCCCTTTCAGAGAGCATCCTAATCATGAATATGGCGTTCCTTGTTCCAGTGTCTTTGACGAACCCGCACTGTTCCTGCCCTATCTCTGGCCTGATTCTGCTTCTCGCTCTATTCATCAGGATTCTGACAATCAGTTTTGTAATGTGACTCATTAAGCTGATAGTTCTGTGTAGTTCACACTCGTTTGCACCTGGTTTCTTCGGCAGTGCTATAAATATCGACTTGCATAGGTCGTCTGGTATTATTCCGCTGCTATAAATTTCGTTTATTATGTCGGTAATCTTTTCTATGCCATATTCTTCTAAGGCTGTCAGCAGCTCTATCACTATGCCATCTGGGCCAGGTGCTTTATTTCTGTTCATTTTGGCCATTGCAGCTTCCACTTCGGATTTTAGTATTTCCGGTCCATCCATCTCCTTGTGTATTCTCGGTTGTTCTCTCTTGTCGCCAAAGAGATCCTTTATGTATTCTTCCCATCGCTGGAGTATTTCCTCTTTCTCTACTATGATTGTCCCTTCCTTGGATTTTATGCATCCTGTTGAGGAACAGGTTTTTTGTCCTGTCAGTTCTCTTATCTCTTTATGCATTTCTGCTTTGTTGTTCCTGCTCAGTCTCTCTACTTCTGCACATTTGTTGTTGAGCCATTCCTCTTTGGCTTGTCTGCATTTGTTCCTTATCTCCCTGTGAAGTTTTTTGTACTCTGCTCCGTGTCTTGGCGTTATTTTTTGTCTCCTTTGCATCATGTGGAGGATCTCTTCGGTCATCCACTCATTTTTTCTTCTGCGTCTGATTTCCTTTGGGGCTATGTTGTTCGCTGAGGTCACCATTGCTTCTTTTAGTGACTCCCATTTTGAGTATCCTTTTCCAATTTGTTCTTCATATTTCTTTTTTACGCTGTTATTATATTCTTTCTGCAGGGTGAGATCATCCTCTAGTGTGTCGTATTGCAGTCTTGGTGTTATGCTGGGTTTCTTCAGTCTTCGGAGTTTCACTTTTAGTTTGCAGATGACTGGGACGTGGTCACTTCCGCAGTCAGCACCTGGGTACGTTTTGCATTGGACTACTGCGTTCCTGAATCTCTTGTTTATAGTTATATAATCTATTTGGTTCTTCGTGTCCCCTCCTGGGCTTCTCCATGTCCATAAACGTCGTGGGTGTTCTTGGAACCAGGTGTTAGTAATGACCTGGTCATTGGCTGAGCACCATTGGATCCATTTTTCTCCTCTTTCGTTGCGCTCTCCTAGTCCGAAGTTGCCGTTCGTGTCTCCTTCTCTATCTTTACCTACCTTTGCATTTAAGTCCCCCATTATTATCCTGACTTCTTGGCTTTTGCACTGATCCTTAGCACTGTCCAGTATTGAATAGAATGATTCTATTTCGTCCTCTGAGTTTTGAGTTGTTGGCGCATAGACTACTATAATAGCTATATTGAGGGGCCTTCCCCGCAGTTTAACCAAGAGGACTCTCTCTGACAGTTGCCAGTATCCTAGTACACATCTCTTCACTTGTTTGTTTAGTATTAAAGCGACTCCTTTTTCGTGTTTTTTCCTCCTGCATATATTATCCTGTGGGTGTCGCGACTGAAATCTCCGTTATTAGGCCATCTTGTTTCACATATTCCTAGGATGCTGATATTCAGTCTGTTCATCTCCTGTTTGACATTCTCTAGTTGTCCACAGTTCAGTGTCCTGACGTTCCATGTTCCTATAGTGAGTTTGTCTTTGATTCGCACAGTTGCAGGATAACGGTCCAGCGACACCTGTTGCTCATGTCGTTCTTTCCCGGGCGAGGGACAAATTTTGGAGTAAAATGTCCCCTTTACGCCGTTGGTGCTAACAGTCGCCGGATGACGGTCAGGTGGCACCTGTTGCCCATGCCGGTCCTTACCGAGCGAGAAGTTGCTTCCTTGGGAAGTAACCCCCTTCACGCTGTTGGCTTTCATATATTTATTGTGACTATCCATGATTGAGCGGGGGTAGATAGTGGAGTGGTATCCCGTTGCCTTCTCCACGATGGTTTATTGAGACATCACCTCTAGTTAGCTGGCCGTTGACTCTTTGAGAGTTCTTCCGCCCTTTGTAGGTTTATATTTTTGACCTACAGGGATGCTAACGTCCCAATTAAGTGTACATATAGTTGATGTAAAAAAAAAAAAAATACTAAGTTTTAACTTAGTTAAAGTCGAAATGGAGTTCAGACAAAAGAAAAATTTAGTATATTCTTATGAAAAAAATTAAATGGCAAAAGAAAACAGATACAAACTAGTCTAACTTCTAAGAACCTCGCAGCAGTAATTACAATCAGCATACTTTACCAGTAGTCACAAGAAATATTATGCATATTCGACATTTTGGCAGTCATCTTCTGACTTTCTTTGGTTCTATCATATATATACTGATACGGTGCTGGTAGGAACACGTGGGTTTTTTTTTTTTTGGAAGGGGGATGAAGGAAAAGGATTGCTAGGAGAGAAAGGACGCTAACTTTTTTCCTTAGACTGAAGACGGGGAGAGAAAAAAGGTTTACTTAATCTAATAGACAAGCACTCCACGTCTATTGAACGGTTGAAGAGGCTCATCCCTTGTTTCCTGTTTAGGATGTGGTTTCCGGCTTTCTCATTTCCTATCTTTTACTCTTTTCCATTCTTTTACTCTTTTTCTTTTTTCAATTGGAGTAGATAGACTAAAATATCGCCGGTTCACACTCCACCCACGTCTATTGAACGGGTGAAGAGGCTCATCCCTTGTTTCCTGTTTATGGTGTGGTTTCCGGCTTTCTCTTTTCCAATCGTTTACTCTTTTTTCAATTGGAGTAGGTAGACTAAAATATCGCCCGGTTCACACTCCACCCATGTCTGTTGAATGGGTGAAGAGGCTCATCCTTTGTTCCCTGTTTAGGATGTGGTTTCCGGTTTTCTCTTTTCCAATCTTTTCACTCTTACGTAGACCCCTGCACATCAGTGGCGTTACCGCCTTGCTCGGGGTGATATGATTAAAAAATAAAAAAAATAAAAAAAAATAACACCCTAAAAAGAATTTCCAACAGAAAATCTCTGAAAATCAGGTACTTCTGCACCAAGGATATGCAAAATATTATTAACTCATACAAGAAGCAGTTATTACAAAAATTTTACGATAAACACAAGAATATAAACCTCCTTGTAATTGTAATAACAGACCTAACTACTCCATTGAAGGAAAATGCAGTTCCGATAAAGCAATATATGAAGCTATCATTTTTCCTGAAGAAGACCCAAACAAGAAAAAGACATACATAAGGATATCCGCAGAAAGTTGGAAATAAAGATTCTACAATCAACGACATTCTTTTTCCAACGCTTCCTTAAAACATCAAACTGCCCTATCAAAACACTATTGGAAACTAAAAGACGGAATACTTACGCCAGAAATTAAAATGGGGGATCATCGTACATGCACAAACTCCCAACAACTTCAGGGATAGATGCAATCTATTCTTGGAGTTAAAAAGTAATTAAAGTAATTGTAATAATCAAATATATAAATCCCAATGAACTATTGAACCAGAGGAATGAACTCAGCTTCAAATGCAGACAAAAGAAAAAAAAAACAGATTTAATGTTCCATAACAAAATGTAATTTAAACTTAAAAGTTTTATTCGGTCAAGAATTGACATATGAATTGACTAAAATTCATAATTGTCTAAAACCCCCATCCTTAATGTTAGTTGTACGAATATTATGATATATATATATATATATATATATATATATATATATATATATATATATTAACCTTCGTCTATAGCACAATTTAGAGTTTCATGCGTTATGCAATAATCAGGTGCGTATTTCAAAGTGACAGTTTAATAGATTTGAATTTAAGTTTAGTCGATCTTTATGGGAATTTATCTTATAAAGCTAAGTTACTGCTTTTTAATGACAAGTTTAAAAATTTAAATATTCTACGGTTACATTTAGATAAAAAAATTTAAATATAAATTTAAAATTAAAGTAAAAAATAATAAAATAAAGGGAGAAGAAATCAAAGGGGCGTCAACCATGACTCTTAAAAATTTAAATATTCAAATACATGTGCATAAAAATGTAGGAAAAATTAAAATTTTAAATAGAAACTAAAATAAGATTAAAAGAAATAAAAAAAAAAGAAAAGAAAAATTAAGAAGTAAAATTTAGAATTAAGAATTAAACATGTCAGGTGCAAAAGAATAAAGTTTTTATTCATAATTGTTTAAAGTAATATTGCGGGGGAAAGAAAGACAGAAAGAAATAGATAAACGTAAAGAGGGATCTATATCAATCTGGGTCTAAGAATTTAAGTAAGTTTTTTTTCTCTGACAGCATGTGGTCATTAAATCACTTTTTATTAAGCAAATTTGGATTCTTGATATTGTTTAAGTTTTTCTAAAATCATAGATTACATTTATCTCATTTTCCATTGTAATGTTTGGATTTAGCTACGATATTCCAGGTATTAATTGGGTTCTTACTGTTTATTTTAATTTCCAATAATGTATGGATAAAGCAGTTCGTTCAAACTAACACTGGTAAACTAACTTTATTTAATTCATAAACATTTCTACCATTCATCCACATTAAAACAATCTTCAATAAAAACAGTTATAGTTGCGTCAAAAATATACATAAATATAATTCACAACACAAATACTATGATATCAAATAAAATATGAGGCCTACATAAACAACATCCGTCACCAAACTAATAGCCAAATTTCCCTTCAGAAAATAATTGCAACTACCGAAAAATTAAGCCTGCCCATTGATTAGCTAGTGTATGTCCGTAAGTTTTGTTTATAGTGCTCAAATTCATTCAGATGATAATGATGTTAAATTGTTCTTTGGAAGTACTTCTAACAGGTAGAAGAGATTTAACAACCATATATTGTCCTTAAACAACAGTAAATACAGCAAAAGTACTGCTTTATCTATACATTATTGAAAATTAAAAAAACAACAGTAAAAAATGAAATGGGACCAAGACGCCAATCTAGTAGCAAAGTTAAATTCTTTTTTAATACAGCTCTTCAGAGCAGTTGCCATAAAAATATTTGTAGAAATGACAGAAAGACGTTATATATATATATATATATATATATATATATATATATATATATATATATATAGTCATCCGCAGACAGATCTGTTTCGTTGTATCACTGGTCATCAGTACGGTTAGACATCCGATTGCTTTTACCCAGTATTGCGACTGAATTGGCGTCAGTCGGCGATTCTACCTTTGAGCTATGGACGCTCGGTAGAAGGAGGTAGACTTTTTAGAGTGTATATTATCATTTTACATGCCCAATAGCTGAGAGTGTTCTAATTCATTGCTGAATGAAAGATGCGTATATGCTAGAGTAGCTACTGTTTTTTAAAGTCTACGATTCTTCCAGAGTGCTTAATCAGGGTGTGAGAGCGTAAATAGTCATCCGCAGACTGATCTGTTTCGCTGTATCACAGCTCATCAGTAAGGTTAGACATGTGCGCGCGCGCGCGTGTGTGTGTGTGTGTGTGTGTGTGTGGCGGGCGTAAATAGACAAATGAAATTTGAACACCTTGAAGGAAGATGACATTTTCATCTGGGTACTAGATTTCATTTTATTGTATCATGCAACGTGCTTCTGATGGCAAATTATGACACGTTTAAGATTAAACTTCACTGAAAGATTCCAACGCAAGGTGATGTTATGTACAGTGGCACGCACATGCCTCTTTTGTTCAGATTTGTGTCATTTGAAAAGATTCATATTGCTGGTCTTGGAGATTTCCGAAGATATGCTGGACATGACCTATAAGTGCTGCTTTGATTTCGGCAATATGATAACACGAACATTTCCTCAAAAGATGCTAGATATTCACATTAGTCAGTCAGTTAATTACCGTAAGTGATACACGCTTAGTTGATCGTGTCTCTTTCAAGACATCACTGACTAGGCAGAAGATTTTCCAGCTGCAAGTTGACATTTCTTTTTTCGGTTAGGGTTAGGGTTAGGGTTAGAATTATCATGCTTACAGAACGCAATCTGTCCTGCTATTCAACCAATAGCTGGAGGGAGAAGAGATGGATTAATACCTTTTCCCAATGGTATTTGTGCGTAAGTGAATTAAATGAATTCGACTGGAGTTCGAACTCAGTTCTCCGATTTCTCATCCAGAGTCAATATCCATTTCACATAGGGACGGAATTTGCAAAGACTGGTGCATTTCAAGGTCAGCTGTGTCAACGCATCCAAAAAGCAGAGAAAATATAAACCCAGGTTGGAGTCACGGATCACTGGTCTTCGATTAATTATAAGAGGAATGAGTTAATAAATAAAATGAAAATGTGAAGACTCAATATCGACTAAATAATGAAGGAGCATTCGGCTCGGAATGAGAAGCTGGGGAGCCGAGTTCGAATTCCAGCTGAATCCATTGTATTAACTTACGCGCAAATACCCTTGGGAAAGGTATTAATCCGTCTCTTCCTTCCAGTTATGGGTTAAATAGCAGGACAGATTGGGTTCTATAGCCTTGGTCGGCAACCAGTCTACCGCAGAAAGCAATGGCAACCTACTGCGGGATAATCTTCTGCCCAGTCAGTCATGTCTCTTTCGAGACATGATCGCCCAATCGTGTATCACGTATGGCACTTAACTGACATATATATTTCATAAAAAAATGTAACAATTACTATGGAACATTAAAACGTAACTACCTATTTTAAAATAATTTTTATGCATTGTTTGTCTGTCCTTCAATATGTCAGTGAATGTTGGACAATCTCATCAAAGAATAAAGAAAGACATGAAGCAAACGAAATGTGCTTCTTCAGAAAGATGCTAAGGATAACATAGACAGAATATGTGAGCAAAGGAAGTTGTTTGAGAGAATGGACACAAGAAGAAAACTGTTACTTAACATCAGGTAAAGACAACTAAAGATTCTTGGACAAGTAATAAGGAAGGAGGGCTTGATGAACACGATGCTCACGAAACGGATAGAGGGGAAGAAAGACATAGAAAAGCAATGCCTGAAATGCTTTATAGACTTAATCAGATGGATAAAAGGGCGGGGATTTGGGAGTGGGAAAGCAGGAGAAGAGGTATTAATATTGACAAATGACAGAGAGATGTGGAAGGACACGATTGCCTACGTCCTGAAGGAACAAAGTACATAGTAAAAGATTTTTGTCTCAGGTTTTTGGTTGATCTGTAATGTTTAAGAATGTAATCTGTTTGTATCTGTCTTTTCAGATTGATTACTTATTTTGAAATTTGGAAGCCCAATAAACATGGCTGAATGTCTTACCCTTCAGGAGTGTGCCCAGCTATACACATGTTATGAAGTTTATATATATATATATATATATATATATATATATATATATATATATTATTTGTTAGTTATCCACATACATGCCTGTTTCGCTGTATCACAGCTCATCAGTATAGCTAGACATCCATTTGCTTCCAGCCAGGATCGAAACTCGACCGATTTGGTGTCAGTCGGAGTGCCTACGTAAGCTATCGGCGCATGACTGAGAAAGTAGGAAATTATAGCGTGTTATATATATATATATATACTAGCAGTATATCCCGGCGTTGCTCGGGTATAATAAAAGCTTTAAAATTAATCCATGGCCCTGAAGCTCAGACTTAGCCTAAAGAATAATTGTGTGACGTTTGGTGAGAATCGGATAAAAATTGTGAATTTTCATAAAAGACATACAGACAGATAAACAGACACACATACACGCACACAAACATCTTGCCTTTTATATATATATATATATATATATATATATATATATATATATATATATATATATTATCGATTTTCTGCACTATTGTAAGAACTGCAACATTGAAACTTCTGAAAATCGTTTCTTATGTCTTTGTCTATGAGTGTATCGAATTTGATTAAAATCGAACCACTTCTTCTATAACCCGATTTTTTCGATTACCGATTTTCGATATTTATCGGGGGTACCTCGACACAAAACCTAGCTAAGAACACTTGCAGGCGCTTATAGTACAGCTGTGTAAATTTTCAAGAAAATTGGTTTAGCCGTTTCGGAGTCTATAGGTAACGGACACACACAAACACAGACACATACACACACAGACAAAGTTCCATTTATAAATAAGTTTATATATATATAGAGAGAGATAGCTAGATAGCTAGATAGATTTTTTTTTCTTATTCTAGTAACGTTTGTTTGAAAAAGTACATTTTTAATTGAACTTCCTCTCGACAGAGCTGGTTGGCAATCATTTTGCGATAATTTGTTCTAGTTACTTGATTTTAAGCAAAAACAACGCATTTTCCATCTCTAAGTTTGAACCTGTACCCTCATATTGTTACAAAGCTCAGTATGTGGTTTCTTTGATACAATTTTAATCTGTATATCATCAAGATAAGCATCTGCAAGAATAGCCTGTTGAAATATGGCTAGTGCTACAAATTTATCGTTATTAACATTATGAACTCTCTCGGAAGTCTGGATATTTACACAAAATTTTCCCACTAAAACAGGATGTGACACAAGGTCGGGTTTAACCTTGGAACCCGAGCGCATAAACGTAGGTCAATGGTCAAAATTTACCAAGCCCACGTAACTGCATGGTCGGTAACATAGCATTGTTAATTTTTCCCAGCTGAGTCTCTGTTCCTAGACAGAGCTCTGTCCGAGTCGTACTCTTCGTTTAACACGAGCTTAACAATGGCAAACTCGACAACAAACTGTTGGAACTCTTTTGAGCTTTTTGCGAGCTCTGAACATTTAAAGTGTCTGTCTTGTTCATTTGTGTTACGGTGAGTGTCTTATTTAATCCGCAACAGATATGAAAAAAAGTGAAATCCAAAATTTATTTTTAAGCCGAGTCATATAAGATAGCATGGGACAATATGCGGTAATTTACCAAAAAAAATAAATCAATAAAAAACATGTTTTAAATTTAACAACGTCCTCAAAATGATCGGTTAGATTTTTCCCATACAGATGGCAATTTTCCTGTAGAGTTTTCTTTTTTTTTTTCTCCATCCATGTTTCTGAATCAGACTTAATGGACGGTAAACGAAATATAACTAAAGAAGTTACAAAAAGAAAAAAACAAATAAACAATTAAAGCACTTCCAGAATAAAAAATTAAATTTTAAAAAATAAAATAAATGTAATGCCTGAAGAAAGTTTTTACGAAATCTGGAAAAATCTAAGTGGATAAAAATCAACATTATATTAACGGAGTGCCGTTAAGGCATAAACAGTTATTCTTGCATCTAAAAAAAAATAATCGAAAAAAATATCCCCAAAAGAAAATTCTTCAGGTATTATTAACAAAGTCTAAAGTGATTTTTTACTGCACTGATTTTGGGAAATATACACGATAGTCGTCGATGTTAGTTCCACAGGAAATCAATAATTACGCGATATTAAAAAAGTCAAAGGCATTAAAATTATTTTCCAATAATATTTTTAATGTTTTGTCTGAAGTTCTTGGAAATATAGGTAACTTAAGTAAAGGAATTGCCTACATATAATTTATACTTTTTTTTTCGTCTTTACTCCGTGGAATTTTTCATCTACTTAAGAAACAAGGATAAAAGAGAGAAAATGTCTTTGCCTACACGAACAGATTCGAACACATTGAATAAGGACGCATGCGCAGACCTGCGAGTAAAGGTGTAAAGTATTTCGTGTGCTTATTAGCTTTTCAGAAAAAAGTCTATTGCTAAAATGAATTAACGCAGGTTGACGACCATTAGTTTATTGGCTTGTGAAATATTGAATATTGTGATGAGATTGTACATTTATGTGTATTACAAGAGATTTAAAAAGTAACTTTAGTGTCTTTTCACACACACACACACACACACACACACACACACACACACACACACACACACACACACACATATATATATATATATATATATATATATATATATATATATATATATATGATAATCATTTCACCAGAAGCATAGCAGTATTACTGCCACTGGTGTGTGGTGAGAAAAGGGTGGTTCTGATGAGAAAGAGGAACACGTTAGTATTGAGTTGCGATAATGTTTAGTGCCAAGATTGTTGTTTTTCCAGTACATTTATTTAGACCTTCGCTACTTTGCCATTATTGTATATATATTTGATCACGTCATTAATCCAATCAATCCCAAAGTCATTTGAAACTGTCAATACCTTCATGACTATTTAATCTGCTCACACCGCTTTGCGCCACTTTATCTTAACCATTGCTCATTTCAGATTTTAGCATCACAATTCTTAGCCTACGTTTATGTTTCTCGGCCGAGTACTTTGCTTTGCTCGCAGATTCTCCTCTAACTCCACGTTTAAGTCGACTGGGCTATCCAACACAAAAGCTGACATAGTTCAAGGCCCATAAGCTATTCTCAGACAGACAGTATGATTTCCACTTTGCCAGATCTACAGATGATATACTAACATCACCTAGTACATATACCAGGCCCTCGATAAGAACGGAAAAGCTCGAGCTGTTTCCTGTGATATCTCCAAAGTATTTGATTGGGTCTGGCATGCTGGCTTTCCGCGCAAGTTATAAGGCTATGGTATCACTGGACGCTTGCTTGATTTGATACAATCGTTCCTATCAAATCACATAATGAAGATTGTCTTGAACTGGCATGCCTCCAGATCCTATCACATGAACGCCCATGGCTCTATCCTAGGTCCAACACTTTTTCTGATCTTCATTAACGATTTCCCTGGTGTGATAAATTCCCAAATAGGCATTTACGCTGACAACACTAGCGTTTACTTTCGCCTCAGTAAGAAATATGCCAAGGCAGACGAACATAACTTCGCTGCTGATCTTGAGAATGACCTCCAATCTGTGGTGAACTAAGGTAAAAATTGACTCGTAAACTTCAATGCTTCCAAAACGAAGCTGCTATCTGTCAACCACCACAGAAAGTCCTTTTTGACCACCATCAACATGGATCAAGCTAGTCTCCCCGAAAGCAATACACTGCGCCTCCACGGCCTCGCCCACTCAACCGACCACAAGTAGAACGACTACATTGAATCAATAGCTAGATCTAACGCTAAGAAGGTTTGGTCACTCTGTGAGTTCAAGAAGTTTTTCTCACATGAATCCATTTTACACATATACAAATCAACAATCATCCCATGCATTGAATAGTTGTTATATCTGGTCGGGCGTCCCTGTTATTCATCTCAAGGTTCATGACAGAATCCAGAAGAGAATCTCTAATGCAAACGATCTCGACCTGGTAGTTCGACTTGAGCCACTTTCTCACCGACGGTAATTCGCTTCCTTCTGTCTCTTCTAAAAATATTTTCGTGGCTTCTGCTCCAAAGAGCTTAGTTCCCTGGTGCCCCCGCTACTAGAATTTACACGAACAGCCAGACTTGTACAGTCAAAACTTCCCAAAACTTCCCACCCTTGTACAGTCAAAACAACCAAATGCAGCTACACTTCTACTTAACAGCTTCTTCTTTCGCACTTCCGCCTGTGAAAACTGCTTCTGTATACTTTCTTCCTTGATAGCTACGATCTCCAAGAATTTAAATTCAGCGTCAATTGCTATCTCTTATCCCTTTGACACCCATCCTTCTCTTATATTTTCCCCCAAATCCCGGTATTTTGTTCTTCTCTCTTTTCACTCTGCTCTCTCGCAACTCACTTCACACCAGTATTTCCATCCTTCTTATTCTCTGACACACCCTTTAACCGTTTCCTCTTCGACTCCTCTTTCTCTTAGCTTTCTTCTTATGTAACCTTCCACTCGCCTCTTATGTAGCTCACTGCTCAACAGTGACAGTGTTGCCTTTCTTGGGGTAAAACGATTAAAATAGTCTTAAATCAGGCAATGTAGACTAGATTCCAGAAGATATTCAGTCTGAACTAGTATGTAACATGTACAGGAAGCATGCTCTCTCTGGTGCCCGATTTACTACATGTAAATTTGTAAGAATTATTATCTTATAATAGTATGTTAATTATTGTAATGTCTACAGAAAAAAGTTTGGCTATATTAGAGTCATTTCCCCAGTTAATTATTTATTTATCAAGAGTTTTGAATTAAGAAAGAAAATCCGAAACGAAACTAAAAAATGTCCGTGCAAATTCTTCGAAAACCTAACCATTTTTGTTTTCTCTTTTTTGTTTCACCGCGAATACAGTAATTTTTTCGGAACAGGATCGACCTTTTGCTAAATTCTTATTTTACAGTAACGTTCACTTTTTACAAGATGTCGGAGCCACTCAAGTTAGAGGGTTATGTTTGGAGGCAATATTTACAGCTGTGGGTGAAAGTTTGGGGGTTAAGATTGTAGTAATTCCGGAAACATTCACTCAGGCGTCGGTTCCACAGAGCAATGATTCATGGGAAAACGCTAATTTAATACGAAGGGAATTTTGGGTTTGCAACGATAAGTGGCATAAGTGGCATGGCGTTTCTTTGCTGCGAAGTTTTAAATTGGCGGGTCCATGGAATGTAATTTACTCGAGCACTTTCCCTATAGTGATGGAGCAGCAAGAAGCTTGCCACATCCCGTATGTAAGGATCAATTAATAGATTAATTTGTTACTCACAAGGAATCGAACTCTAACAAGGCTGGTGAGTGAAATCTGGGTATCTCCCGTTCAAATATAACAACAAATATTTGAGTCACTAAAGAGGATTGACTGTAAATGAGATATCCAGAAAACGTGGAATCAATCTACCTCCGCAGTTTCAGTTCGAAATTCTAACGTATATCACCTGAAGATGGCCCGAAAGTACAACGGCTGAAAAGTCGTGAATATGACAATAAAGATGACGACAACTGTTTGAATATTGTAAATAGTGTAAATACTTTATCTCAGAAATATAGACAAACAACATCAAGTTTGTCAATATTGTAGGAATTGTGGAATGCATATGCTTGAGATAAGATCACGTTTACTGATAAAAACAAGATGGAACTTCATTCTAACAAATGTGAATTTGTCAGAATGGTGACAGAAAAACAAAATGCATTTGACAATGTAAAGCACAAGGATCTATTTGAACTGCCAGGAAAATTCGATTTATTTGGAAAATATGCTAGAATAATCCTGAACTTATATTGAAAGCAAATCGTTTGCATACAGATAGAAAATGAATTGACTAGTTATCCAAAAATAGAAAGAAAACGTGAGACAAGGATGTATCCTATTCCCAAATTTATTCAACCACTTCTGCGTTGCTATCCTAAGAGAACTGGAAATTACCAGAATTTTTTTATGGGTGGGTGCAATCTTAATAATATTAGATACGGATATGACACTGTGTTGATGGCCGACTTGGAAAGAAAACTACAGGACTTTCTAGATAGCAAATTTTCTAAGCACCACTTAGATGTGAAACAAAGCCGAAAATATGGGACACCCAGTGACGATCGAACTCACTACTCAGTTGTAACAGGTTATAGCAAGACAAACTTGCCAACCATTACACCACGCCGAGGTTCCCAGAACTTTCTAGATAGTGTAGTAGAATTAAACAAGAAAAACTAGTCATCTGCAAGAAGACAAGAAGACAAAATGTATCAAAGTAACCAGAGAACAATCCCAAAATGCCAGTTACGAATTGGTGATATAAACATCAAACCGGAAGTTCAAGCATTTGGGGGCGTATTTGAAAATGAAAAATGTGACACCGAGATCCAAACACGTATTTGATTAACGAAAGATTTATTCCAAAAGATAAACACGGCGCTACGAAATGGAAATATTTCGGAAAAAAAAAAATAAAAAAGTCCTGGATTGCTATGTAATATCTATCCTCTTGCATGTCATCTTGATTGTTAGATACTTTCTCCACGGATGGGGAAGAGACTAAAGTCAACAGAAATGCAGAAGAAAATTGAAAATTCCCTGGACAGAGAGAATGATCAACAAGGAAGTATTAAAAGATAGAAGCAGAAAGAACACTCATAATCATAATCAGAAATATACTGCTAAATCTTCTTGGACATATAAGAAAGAAAGGCTTCAAAAACTTAACCCTCACGGAGCGTATTAAGGGCAATAGATATTGGGGAAGACAGTGAGTTTATGTAGATGAAGGACGGAACGGCGCAAATGAACCTTAGCGATAGGAGTAAAAACTGCTAAGAGACAGAAGGGATAGAAAATCAGGAATAGACATGATTGGCTATACCTGGAATGAATGCAATATATAGAAAAAGATTATAATTAATCAACAATAGTATATTATACATTAGTTTATTTAAGTAACTGTTACAGAAAATCGCTTATAAGAAAGAACATTTATTTATCTATAGACACTTTGATTAGCATCAGTTATTTGAAGTGGAATCTACAGTCCTTCACTTAATAAGTGTCCTGGGTATGATGAGAAACTGTATCCGGCAACAAGACCTGTGATTGAGAGGTTGTAAGGAGCGTGAAACCATCATTTGGTTGCTGTTGTTCACAGGTCCACCCTGATCCAGGGTGATAACATCTGTTAGGGTATAAGCTATGGGCAAATAGCTAACTCCCAAACTGAGGTCAACACACTATGAAAGCGGAGTAACAATTCTAGCATTTTTTTGTTAGAAAAAAAATATTAGCAGAAATACATTTTTGAAGGAAAAATTATTACCAGCAAATAATGAATTATTAAAGAAAAGAATATTATCAGCGATATATTATTGAAGAAAAAATATATTGTGGGCAATACATTATTGAAAGATAAATACTGCAAGCAGTACATTTTTAAAGAAAAAATATTACCAGAAAGACATTTTCAAGTATAAAATATTACCATCAATAATATCAGCAATACATTTTTGAAGGAAAACTATTACCATCAATATATTTTTAAAAAAAAAATCTATTTCTAGCAAGACATTTTTTAGCGGAAAAATAATACCAGCAACATATTTTTAAAGAAAATAAGCACCAGCTATAAATCTGACTCTCGACAAAACCCTCTTTACGAAAATAAGTCATTAAAACCTGATCTACAAACTGATTACTTACAAATAATACACATTCTATTCATACGAATTTATTGTACAAAATGTTGTCGGCCTTAAGGTTGAGGTTCATATGACGTAAAACAAACTAAACCAATTAATCACTGATTTCACCAATCGCTCTTATCGATTGAAAAGAAGAAAAACATCCATCAAATTGTCGCCTAGCGTTACTATTAAACCATCTACGTGTTTAACGATGTTAAGATCTGAGAACTTAAATATTTCTCGCTTTAGTAAATGCTTCAATTTGCAAATCGATATGCAATTATTTTGACAATTACTGGATTTTTCGTTGTAGATACTTTTTTCTTTTGGATGATGACCATAATAACAAAATTAAGAATTGCTCCGCAACTTTTAATTTTGAGTTTTATACGATATGGTACTGCAAATTAGCTGGCAAGAATAAGGGTTTCTTCAATACTAAATTCAAATAGTTTTAATTTAGTTAGATTTTAAAAGTTGAACAAACAAGGTAAATTTCAGCACCTTAAAAATTTAATCAAGGTTGAGTGTTATTGAATGAAGTTATTAGTATGGATGTAAAGGGAAGAGTTAAGAGTGAATATTATGAAGATATCTAGGTTAGATGATTAAATTTAAGTATAAAAATTATATGTGATATGAAAATTATATGTAAATTTAAAAATAAATAAATATTTGTAAATTTATGAATAACATGACAAATCAATATGGACTTTTTTTTAAGTAGCATGGGAAATGATGTGCGAGACTAGAGATGGAGTTATACATATATCACTCAATCGGAACTCTATTCTATGTGGGAAATCGAGAGTGGGTAATAATAGTCGATTCAAGTGTGGAATCGCAAAAGAATTTTCGAGCAATGTATTCAGCCTTTTTCTCTGTAGATGTGATGAATTCAAATTAATTCAATAGAGGATTGATTGAGAGTTTGTTGTTGTTCAAAACACTCTTGCTAAGCCACCAGTAATCTTTGGATCCGAACTTGCGAGATGCTATACAATGCTTCATTCTTTCACCAAACAAAAGCTTAGCTTAATTTAAGACACGCTTGCAATCACAAGGGGCAGAGACAAAGAAGCGCCTATTGTGATCAGACTTGCCGATCCGGTAAAGCCGGAAAAAGTCATTCCTATGGGCTATAGCAGCGGTGCAAGCAGAAAAGAACCAAGTAGATGAATGAGGTTTAAGTGGGTTGCAGGGATGAAAGCTTCGATGCCGGTTTTTACCTAGAAGACCTCGGAGGCACACACTTGAACACCACCTACACACATCACAAAAACTTGTAACAGCACCATTACTTAGATCTGAGGAGACAAAAAGGAACCGGTAATCCCTTCCTAAACAGAACATAATGGATGAGATTCTATTCCTGTTCAAGAGAAGTGGGAGAAGAACGAAATTTTACTAAGATTTAACTTAGTATAAGTTTAAAAATCCATTACTATTTCAGTAAAGTATTAAAACACAGAGAAAAATATCACTAAGGAGATAAGGAAACAAAAATCGTTCTAAGGCAATACGTTTCGGCCGTTGAATGCTCTGGCCATCTTCAGATGCTAGGAATTTTAAACCGCACTTTTTATTATCATCACTGGAGTATATCATTCTCAATGCTTATGCGAAATGTCGTAAAAATGACAAAAAAAAGACGAGGACAATAGTCCAAATAGTGTAAATACTACCTCCAAGTCTTACAGAAGAATGAGAGACAAGATAGTAAGTCTTTACCTCAAAATAGACAACGCAATAAGCCCAAATTAAATTAGTAACGTTACCAGTAAAGTAAACTAATTCTAATATTAGTTCGAATATTAAAAAAGCATTTACTTTTTTTCTGGCAAGTCATGTCAGTAAATCCAATGGGCAGAATTAAAGAAAAAGTCTATGCTTCCCAAAATAGGAAGCTAGCAAAAGGCAATGGCTTATCAGTAGCAAAGAATTCAGTCAATCCAAGAACCCAACGGAAAGAAAGCGGAATATTGAACACAGATTAAATGAAAGCATAGGTCCTTTCAAATCAGAAACTGTAACGACATTTAAATACACATGTAAAAAAACTTTCCTTAGAGAAATTGAATAAAGTGAAATAGACTGGAATTTGATGCAAAATCTAAAAAAAATATACTCTTTAAATTCTTTTTGTGCATTCTTTATGCCAAACTGTAGCCATTTTCGCATCTTATGTTTTCGAAATATCTGTATGAAGACATAGCACTGTTCATTGACGTGTTTTTCCAAGTTTATTTGCAGACAATTAGTCTCTGAAATGGCAGAATCCTAAATCCTGTAGTTGCTCATTACTCATTTAAACTCGATTCTTTAGTAAATGATATCCATATCATTTCCACCGCCTTAATGTAATATTCCTTTACCTTTTATATAAATAATTTTAGGATAATTGCTTTGATGAACTCTATTCTATGATACCAAAACTCTATGGATTTAAGCGCGGTACTAGATTGGCGGCAAGGTCTCATCATTTTAGAGTTGAAATGGTTTGATGGTAAGTTAAATGATAATTTTTTTTCTCGCAGGTTTAACTCTCTTCCGACTTATTCCTTTCCAGTCAAGTTTGATCATTAAAAGTTCAAATCATCATCATTTATCCATCACACCCAATGGTGCATAGGGTAGCAACTTTTAGTTGCTGTTTCTGTAACAAACTGTTTTTTTATGGGGCAGGGTTGTTAGCCTTGCACCCTAACCCCCAAACCTGGAGGACCGCTGGACCATTCTTGGTCCTTACGTTTAAAGAACCTGGTATTCCTAAATGGTCACTCATTGAAGTACTGACTAGGCTTGATGTTGCTTATCTTCGGTGATCGGACGGGTGTATTTGACACGATATAGTCGTTGTTCAAATACAATTCTTCTATTCTATATTCTTAATTTCTATTATTTTATCGTTTTCGCTCCTTAATTAAGATATTTTATTAGATTATTTCCCAGTTATTTCCCCCTGCATGTTAGTGAATTTGTTACCTTGCTTTGGATGAAATGATCCAAAGAATTATCGTTAAGAACAGTTGTATGACGCACGTAGACTAGCCACGTATTAAAAATGGGGAATATCTTTGAAGAAAATAATTTTTATAGATTAGTATTTTTTAGGCCATTCATATCTGTATTAATTTAGTAAATCAACCGTATACCGAGACACTAATGAAAAAAGGAACATATGGATTAGTTATCGTTTTAGGAGAGGTTTCTGTTAAAAATATTAATATAACATCAAATCGATCTCTGCATTTTAACTGAATTAATTAGTGTTTGGCTTACAGTGAATCACTCTCAGTCATTTCGTATTCCATTAGTGAGATGTATGTGCGTTGTGGTACAGTGGATATCGGCTCGGAACGAGAAATCGAGGAGTCGAGTTCGAATTCCAGTTGAATTCATTGCATTCACTTACGCGCAAATACCCTTGGGAAAGGTATTAATCCGTCTCTTCCTTCCAGTTATGGGTTAAATAACAGGACAGATTGGGTTCTATAGCCTTGGCTCGCAACCAGTCTACCGCAGAAAGCAATGGCAACCTACTGCGGGATAATCTTCTGCCCAGTCAGTCATGTCTCTTTCGAGACATGATCGCCCAAGCGTGTTTCACGTATGGCACTTATCTGACTGAAATTCTACTTGAGCAGCTTCTTTCTGTAACCAATTCTGAAGAGGATGTTTTCTGAATCACTACAATCTTATTTTTTGTTGTTGTTTTAGTTGTTATTTCACCCCAATCAAGGTAATACCGCTACTGGTGCACAGATGGTTTCAGGGAGATGAAAGGAAAGACCAAAAAATGGTACAGGAGATGACAAAGAAATTGTACGAGAGAGGGTGGAAGTCAAAGAGATAGAAGATGGCAATTAATTCGTGTTTGACTTGTAGTGAACCACCCTCATTCCTTTCGTATTCCACCTGGTGAAATATAAATTCTTTTTGAGCAGCTTCTAAGTTAAAAAAAAAAGAAGAAAAAAAAAGACAAAGCTCACTAGGAACTAGAGAAGTGATGAAAACACAAACCTCACTAAGAACTAGAGAGGAGAAGAAAATAAAACCTTCCCTAAGAACTAAAAAGGTTAAGAAAAGACAAACCTCACTACGAACCACAGAGCTTCATTTAGAAATAAAGACGTGAAGAAAAGACAAACCTCACTAACTGTAGAGTTGAAGAAAAGACAAACCTCACTAAAAACTATAGTGGTGAAGAAAAGACAAACCTCACTAAAAACTACAGAGGAGAAGAAAATGAAATCTTCACTAAGAACTACAGAGGTTAAGAAAAAACAACCCTCACTACAGATTTTAAGAAAGCAGAAACCTGATTAAGAATTACAGAGGTAAAGTAAACACAAACCTCACGAAGAACTATAGGGTCGAAGAAAAGACAAACGTCACTAAGAACTACAGAGGTTAAGAAGAGAAAACCTCATTAAGAAATACAGATATGAAGAAAAGACAAACCTCACTAACTACAGAGTTGAAGAAAAGACAAACGTCATTAAAAAATATAGTTGTGAAGAAAAAACAAACCTCACTAAGAACTACAGAGGAGAAGAAAGGACAAACCTCACTGAGAACTAAAGAGGTTAAGAAAAGACAAATCCCACTATGAACCACAGAGGTTAAGAAAAGACTAACCTAAGGACTACAGAGGTGAAGAAAAGACAAACTTTACTAAGAACTACAAAGTTTAGAATATCTTAAAGAGACATGATCGCGTTCTGAAGTGACACTGCACACAGAAGGAAAGAACAAGAACTGGAGGAAAATAGATTCCTGTTTTGTCCAAGTGAACTTTAGAGACTCATTTACCATTTTAGTTCGGCACACAAATTTTTATTCCCACCTCGAGAGCACTTATACTACCTTCGTATAAATCTTTCCTTTAAAAATTGTGAATTGAGAAAAAACAGAAAATTCAAGGAATTAATTAGGAAAATGAAAGTTTTTTTGTAGTGAAATTAAAATGTTGAATTTGCAGTTGAACTGCTGAATAACAAATTCAGTTGAAGTAGGATAATTTGAAATATAGCAACAATGTTTGATCTGTTCTGTGAAAGCGAAATAAAATTTTGTTTAGATGAGAAATTCGGGATATGAAAGCATGATGGTAATGAAGTAATAGAAAAAAGAGGATGCGTAGCCAAAGCGACTAAAAGAAAAATGCGTGAGTGCAGGAAACAGAGGAGTAGGGGGAGGAGGAGGGGGAGAGAAAGTTAATTAAAATATGTTACAATTGAAAAGAATTATAAATAGAAGAGCGAGAACGAAATTGAAGGCATGAAAATGTCTAAGCGAAAGAGAAATGCGGCCAAGGAATTGAAAGAAAGAAATAATAAATTAATTGTATAAAGAATAAAAGAAATAATGAAAGGAAGAATTAAAGGATGAATGAAAGCGTGAAACGAATAAATATAAAAAGAATGATAGATAGAATGAAATTAAAAAAGAAAAGTAAAGAATGAAAATAAAAAAGAAGAATAAATAGTGAAAGAATGAAATAAAGTGTGAAAGAAAGGAATAAAGTTTAAAACGAAGGACAGAAAGAAAGAATAAAAGAAAAAAGAAATTACAAAAGACATTAAGAAAAAATGAAGGAAAGAATGAGTTAATTTAAGAATTAGAAAAATGAATGAAAAATAAGGAAAGAAGAGTGAAAGATTGAAAATGATTTCAAGAAAGAAATAATAAAAAATGATGAAAGAATGACGTAAGCAGTGAAATAAAGAGAGTTGAATTAGTTGAATGAAATATGAAAAATGAAAAAAAACAAACTTAAGTAAATAAAAGGAGTAAGCAAAGAAGTAGACACAATACTTAGTCAGTGAATTAAACTAGAATGAAATGAACAATAGTGAAAAACTTTGGAAAGAAAAATCAAGGAAAAAGCTACAAAATTAACACTCAAAGCCAAAGAAGATTTCGAAGCAAGAGAAAGGAATGAAACACTAAAAGCAAGCAGTTAAAAATACAACGGTAAAAAAAATAGTCACATAGAAAAAAGAGGAAGAACTCAGAGAAGAAAAGGAAGAGTGATTTAAGTAGAAAAGATGGAGATATAATTTCTTTTTAAATTTAAAAGATACAGAGATGAACAAAATGGTTTTAAAAAATTAAAAATCCTGCTACTAAAACGATATTAAAAATAATGTTGGAAGGGAGGAAATAAAAAAGAAATGAACTATGAATAATCAAACCAAAAAATCACATGAACCAAAAATATGGTGACAATAACTCATTTATGAAACTGAAAATGTAGGTAAAATGTCAATAAAAATAGATAAGAAACAGAATGAACAAAGAAACATATGGAAAAAAATCATTCGAAACGAAATTGGCACTAAAGAAAGAAACAATGTAAAAATTAGAAGACGACAAAAGGAAAGAATTTCGAGAGAAACAAAGGATCTGCAAAGATAAAAATAAACGAAAGAAGAAAGAATTCTGAAATATAAGATCTAAGCAAGAAAAGGAAGAACGAAACATCATAAATAAACGGAAGTGCAAAATTATTGGAATTTCATGCCAAAATAGTTTCAGTGCAAATGACAGGTAATACCAATACCATAATGGAATTATTAAGAATAATTGAACATTTAATTTCAGAGTCTTCTTGGACAATCCTTGCAACAATTATCACCATCACACACCTTTTCTCCATCATCATCATCATCATCATCACCATCACCATCATCATCATCATCATCATCTTCTTCTACTTCTTCTTCTTCTTATTATTATTTCAGATATTTGCATACTGACATAAGATATTTATTGGTGGATATTGTGAGAGCAAATCACGTCAAATGTCCAGCAAATGACTCATTCCTTATTTATTTATTTATTTCACATAATCTTTTGTCGTCTTTTCTCGTTATGTTTTTGCAAAATTGTCCTTCTTTGTTATAGTATTTATGTCATGACAACCAGCTGTCATGGCCGTTTCTTTTTTTTTTTTTTGTTTTGTTTCTTTGTCTCATCATAACACTGGTTATCGTATGATCACCGAAGTTAAGCAACGTCGTGCCAGGTCAATATCTAGATGCTTGATAGCTTGAGAATACCAAGTGCTGTGAGCATGGATGAGCAAATGGTGTGATGGATAATGGGTTGGGATTGTTAATTAAAGAGCCGAAGTTCAATTTCAATCAAGTTCGTTATATACACTTATCTGAAAAGACTCGTGAAAGATTTATGAATCAACATCTTCCTCTCCCAGCTATCGTTTAATTAGTAAAACTTGTATCACTAAAAATACTGCGTACAAATTATTTAAATTTTGGTTTTAAATAGGCAATAGAGGTTTATATACCGAAAAACAAAAACAGGAGACAAGAAAGTCAAATTGTCTCGTTGTTTTTGTGTTTACTTTACCCACTGTAATGATTTATTTCGTTTTGTTTTATTTTAAGTGCGTACTTGTCACATAGGAAAAAGTGACATGAAGCAATATAAATGTGATTCTACTGCTGTAAATAACATGGACCAAACACGTGAGCAACGAGGCAGTTCTACAGACAATTCCAACCAAAATGACACTTATAATTAATATCAGGAAGTGACAACTGAAATTCCTGAGACATATAATGAGGAAAGAGTTTTTGGAAATTTTGACACCCACAGGAAAGTCTGAAGTTAAGAAGGCCATAAGAAAGTAACGCACAACCTAACTGGAGAGCTTGAGCAAATAGGTGGCGGAACAACACTTGGGAAATATTACAAAAAGACAAAAGTTATTAGATACAAAAAACAGGAAATTGTGGAGGGCCATGATTTTCAAAATTCAGAAGAACCATGGCACAGAGAAAAAGAATATTTTATGATCAAGTCAGTTGTTCTTTCTTGTTAATCCCGTATTTCATTAATCTTACGTTTCTTTGAAGTTTTGAAAGCTGGTTTGTAGATCAAATTTCCCAAGCAGGTTTGTTATATCAAATATTAACGTTATTAATAAATTAAAGAATTACACACTAAAAAAGAAATATGTGTCATGTCTCTTCAAAACGTTGGCTCTCGACAAAGTATTTTCCTTTTTAACTAAAAAATATTTAATACTGTACATTTTATTCCATATTGTACCATACATTTACAAATCTCATTAGTTATGGTACTCGCTGTTTTCCATGCCTCTTTATGTCCTGTTTGTTTTAAATTATCTCAATATTTTTCCTTTTCACGAATCTAAGCAATATGAACTTAATCCATTTTTCTTATAAATTCTTCGCTGTTCACATGATCCGTTTATAGTATGGCAAGCATCGTTCTGTAACACCTGTTGCCTTGTCTCCTTATCAGTGAGGAAACTATCCATTATTAATTCCATATAAGTGCATTGATATTGCATGAAGGATGAACACTCCTATCATTGCTTTCGACGAAAATATTATACTTTTAATAAGCCGTTTGGAAAAGATCTTTCTCTATTCGATCACACTTTCGGATTTCTGTGCTACATTTTCAATCTTCTGCCAAGCAAACATACAAACCTCAATATACCCACCATGATTTTAATTCACTACGCCTCCTCGGACTTACCCTGTCCTCAGACCTCAAATGGAACCACTATATTGAATCCATAGCAAAATCTACTGCTAAGAAGGTTGGGTCACTATGTCGATCCAGGATGTTTTTTCCACCTGAATCCATCCTGCATATATACAAGTCAACCATCCGTCTGTGCATGGAGTACTGCTGCCATTTATGGTCAGGTGCCCCTGCCGTTCTCCTCAGTGTTCTTGACAAGCTCCAAAGGAAAGTCTGTAATGTGATAGGTACTGATCTGGCGACTCGACTGCAGCCACTTCGCCATCGTCGAAATGTGGCCTCCCTTTGTCTGTTCTATAAATACTTTCATGGCTTCTGCTCGGACGAGCTTAAGTCACTGATGCCTCCTCAACAGGTGTTTACTCGTGCAACCAGACTGGCAACTGGGCCCCACCCATTCACAGTCAGGTTAGCCAAATGCAGACGACAATTCTACTCCTGCAGCTTCTTCTCTCGCACTTCCCGCTTGTGGAACTCGCTCCCGTATTCTTGCTTTCCTGACGGCTACAACCTCCAGAAATTTAAATGCAAAGTCAATACTCATCTACTAACCACTGGACTCTAGCTTTATCCCCACCCCTGTATAACCTTCCCTTTCTCTCCACCTATGTATCTGTCATCGCACCTGCTTTCTATTGTTCCTTTCTAACTAGTCTGTACTCCTCACTCTTTTCTAATTAATCTTTTTACATTTATGTAACCCCCTGCACATCAGTGGCATTTCCGCCTTTCTCGGGGTGAAATGATTAAAAAAAAAAATATGACACCCAATTTAAAAAAATAAATGTATGATTAGTATTACATTTTTTCTTCTACACGGCTTTTTGTTTTCATCTTGCATTATAGACGCTTTCTATCAACTCGCACAACCGCAGAATGATAGCACGTTTCGCTCAATAGTTGCACTACCAGGCAACTCAGATTTCTGAAGCGATAGGATAGTAGTCTTTATTTCTATATTTTTAATATATGACTTTGTGTTTGCGTGTATACATCCCTATAGACCTACTAGGACAATAGTGGCAGCCTTAATCAAGATGTCGGTCTATTTATTAAGTGTGTCTACTTTCTTAATATTATCATCCCCAAGAATAACCACGTCGATTTGAAGGCACTTACGGAGGTATATTTTGTTGGCCTTAATGATGTGTTATTTTTGGATGTTGAAATCCCACAAGATATTGATTTGTTTGTTTTCGATCACTTTTCGTCTTATTCTTGTTATTGTCATAGAGCAACACGCCAAAATAGTTGTTTTGGTTTATAAATATACAAACCCCAATATATATATATATATACCATAACACTCGGTCTGATGCCAGGTGCATGGATTGTAACCAATATATGTGGAATATGTTGAGAGGCTTTGCTAAAAATAACGCATGACTTTGCAAGTCAAGCCAAGTTACAAATACCTTAAGGCCAGGTACTGCAGTCTGTTTAGATGGTCTTCAATTGTTGTAGTTTCAAAGTATGTAGTTATTTAACTTCTACGTCACCTTGTTCACATGTTCTGGATATGACGATAAACTTCATCTGTCAGCAAAACCTCTGATAGGGCAGTTGCAGGTTTTGGAGAGCGTTGGACCATCACTTAACTGCCGTTGTTCCCAGGTTCGCTCTGGCTCGCGGTGGTAGCACTTGTTAGGACCCCATTTATGTGCAAATAGTAAACCCCTAAACAAATAGTAAAATCATTTTTTAATAAAATGACCAAATGACCAACAATATATGTATGTAAGAAAATGACAATAAATGCAAAAAGAAATTATAAAAATACATTTTTAGTATTTGTTTATATTTCTGAGATGAGTTAGTATTTACAGTATTTACATTATTCGGACTATTGTCCTAATTTCTGTTGCCATTTGTACAACGCTTCAGCCGTTATACGCCCCGACCTTATTCAGGTGCTAGGAATTTCGAACCGAACCTTTTAAGACACATGGCCCAGTGGATATAGACGTTGGCAAGTTCCTGTGACTTGACCAAAAAGAGTTGTGAGTTCACTACCAGGCTACAGCAGTGGTGAACAAGTAACTTACACGGTTAGAGGGAGATAACTCATGACTTCCAAAAGAGGCACCACTATGCAAGGGATTGGAATGATATACACTAGTAATTGTAATAAAGGGATCAGTTCGAAATTCCTAGCATCTGAAGAAGGCCGGTGAGTACAACAGCCGAAATGTACAAATGGCAACAAAGATGAGAAAAATAGTCCGAATAATGTAAATACTGTAAGTATATTTTTAAAGTAAAATTACTAACAATACATTTTATGGCCTCCAAAATATATATTTAAACACATACCTTTAAAACATTGACAGTATAAAGCTATGTGCAAAGTATCTGTACTTGGAAGCTTAAAATTACGTATAAAATATTTAAGTTTCGGCATTGATTAATCTATACAAGTGTTGATATGCCGTTAAACAAAATCAACTACTCAACCAAGCAATCTTGCCCGCATCATTCTTTAAACTTAGAATTCTGCCGAGACAAACACATGATGCTAAGCTCGCTCATGAACAAAGATGCACAGTACATCAAGAGAAATATTCAAATGGTTAAGATCGGAAACTCGCTTACATTCTTTGTACTGAACAGGATATTTACTATAGGGGTTCAATAAGGCAAAACATGTACAAATTAACACTCCTAATAAATCAAGATTAGAAACCACATCGATGCATTTATCATTATTATTATTATTTAGTCTTTAAGTTTTACCAACAGGGGTGCAAGGGCTGTAGACTGTAACTCCATTAAATAGTTTCCATTTTCCTCCACTATTCGAACAGATTTTACGTCTAAGTCGTTACATTCTTTTTTCTCACATTTCCAATTCTCTTAATAAATCTACAAGAGTAGGTACTTTTCATTTTTTTTGTGGGGGGGGGGGCACGGTCTAGGAATTTCCCTAGTTTTTTTTTTTTCATGAACTATGAGAATGCGAACAACATCCACTTTCTGATAAATCTTTTATTTTTTGTTATTTACAATGACTTCAGCCCTGAATAGAACGGTTTCCTAGAATTTCAAAATCTCATTCAATTTTAGATTTACTACTATATAATAAAATTTTAGAAGCATTTCTGTGTGAAAATATAAAGCAGAACGATTTCAGTGAATATTCGCCAAGTTTATTGACAGCAACAAAAGTAATAAATAACCTAGTTATCTACGACCAAGATTTGCAATTTCCTATTTATACTATGATAAATAACTCTATATTCCCTGACTCCCACAAGGCAAGCGGAAATGATAGACTTTCTGCCACCATCCTAAAGAAAAGTACCCCTGAACCCTCTCCTTTCCTCTTCAAATTCTATAACTATTGCCACACTGCTTCCTGCTTTTCTGCTTGTTTGAAGTCTTCATCTGTTGAATTAGGTTCAGTTTATGCTCGGCTCCAAAAGGTAGATCTAGGTTTAGTTTACGCGCGGATCAAAAAGATAAACATTGGTATAATTTATGCCCGTGTAAAAGAATTAACCTAGGTTCAGTTTATGCTCGGTTCAAAAAGGTAGACTTAGGTCTAGTTTAAGCTTGAGTCAAAAGCTAGACATTAGCCCATTGTGTAAAACAGATTTGCATAAGTTCGGTTTATTCTTATTTATTCTTATTTCTGCAAGTATCTAATCAGCAGATGCTGTCTTGTAAGCGGAAGTATTTCCCGTCTGTAGTGCATACATTCGATGTATTTTAAGCGATACTGACCGGTAGAGTTGCGACAGGATATGCACACACAATCTTTAGAAAGCTTGAAAGCCACTTTTAATATTTTCATAGCATTGTACAGAGTATATCTACGAAAACGTTTACATTGTCGTAAAAAGAATGGTCTGATAAGATTGAAGCTACTAATACCAAGAGGTTAAAGAAAAAAGAGCATTTGAAAAACTGAAAGAGACGGAAATTGAGCCATAAAAAATTAGACTCTATGATTATTAGGGTTTTATCAGATTTTACTATTTATAAACCATTTGCATGTTATTTAAAGCTAATTAATATTTTTAGATTGTAATATTTTTGGGGCGGTGGTTCAGATAATTATGTTTTTTATTCATACAAATTCCATTAATTAACCTCTAACTGGAAATAGAAGAGGTGTATTAATGTCGTTCCCAGTTCTACTAGGATTCGTTATTATCGGCCACAACCTTAGCAACGTAAAATATGCAGATAACAAAGTGTCGATAGCAGACACAAAAGGCCTAGAAATGGTAATGAAAGAGGGCGAAAACATAGTATTAAGCATCAATTGCAAGAAGACAGAATGCATGGTTATCAGCAAAAGGGACAGCACAACATGCAAATTACAAAGTAGAGATACCGAAACCAAACAAGTACAACATTTTAAATATGTGAAATATGTTTTAACAGAAGACAGAAAGTGTAACGTTGAATTTTTTTTTTTAATTATTTCACCCCAAGTAAGGCGTTACTGCGACTGATGTTCACAGGACTACATAAAAGAGTTAAAAATTTAGGCAGGAGGAGAGTGAAAAGAAAGACAAACCAACTACGAGGGAGACAGAAAAGGGGCAAGAGAAGGATGTGAACACAGGAGTGAAGACAGTTGCGAAGGTAGAGAGAAAAAAAGAACAAGATACACGGGGTGATCTAGAAAGGACTGAGATCAAGTGGATAAGAGTTGGAAATTGACATTTTATTTAAATTCCTGGAGGTTGTAGCCGTCAGGAAAACAAACATGGTGCATTGGGATAGTGAAAATTGCCTTCTTAAATGTAAGCAATGTATTAAGAAATAGAAACAGTTTATCAAAAAAAAAAAAAAGTACTGAACGGTAATACATGAACAATTCTTCTACACAGCAGTGAATGCTAAATAATCTATGTTGGGCTTAAATAAACACTTGAAGCAACAGAAAATATGGTTATGTGAATAGCATGAATGAAACTTGTGAACAACGGCGAAATTTTAGATATGAAAATTGTGGAGTAGTTTTCGTACTGAAAGTTATAATCGTGCATTGTCAGTTGCTAATCGACTTAACGCACCCAAAATGTTAGGAAATTGGTAGTCTTCCACTATAAGCTGACTCCTTAGTATTCGGCTAACTACCGACTAATATCAACTGCCTTAGCCCAACTATGTTCATACTGAAACTAACTAATAGTTCTACTGAACTCCAATAGAACTTTCTAAAACTTCTAAGAACTCCTAAGAACTTCCCAAAACTTCTCGAGTTAACTTCCTGTTAACTCTTATTAATGTAGGAGAGACAGTCCATTACCTGAGGAATAGGTGTGTTTCACCATAACAAGAATAAAAAGCACACTTATGCTAATTACTAACATTAGAAAGAGTTGACATTTCTAGGGAAGGTAGTGAGGAAAGGCTGCTTGAAAAGTTGGACACACACATGATAGATTGGAAGCAAGAAAGTCTCTGGTACACAACGCATAACCTTTCATAGCGATCTTGAATCAATGGCTGGTAAAAACAGAGTTTTGGATAGATAACAATAGACAAAATTTATTTGGTGTTTCAAAGGACAAGAAATTGTGGAGATCCATGATAGCCAACGTTCTGAAGATACCCAGCACATAGAAGGATAATAAGAAGAAAAAGCCAAATTTCCGCCTCTTGGCTGCAATGATGGTGAGATGAGAGATCGGCTGCCAAGTCCGGGTCGTTTTGATTGTGCGAAGTCCATCCATACACTGTGGTATCATCTGCATAGATATTCACTAATTCATAGAATTGACGCCAAGACAGAGATAAGAAAGTATGATAACCTCTCAAAAGTTACTCGGAAGAACAAAAAAAAAAAAAAAAAACGGAAATTTTAAAAAGCCACAAAGCATCATTATTTTCTTTAAAACAACAAAATTTCCTCATGACAAATTCATATGAAAACTACATTATATTAAAGTAATATTTATTATTGATGTAAAGACAAAAGCAAGACAGACGAGGCTAATACAAACACTGATACATTATGCAGGTCATTCTATCGTTGGATGGAATCTAAATGCCATGTATAATAGGCAGATAATATTCACCATACCTTACCTCTCGTTGCTCCCGCACTGTCACAAGTTTGTGTCAGTTGTGTATTGTAGTTTTTTTTTATTTTACAGGGACAGGGAGATGTGGAAAGCCATGATCGCCTACGTACTGAAAGGACTTGGCACATAGAAGAAGAAGAAGAAGAAGAAGAAGAAGAAGAAGAAGAAGAAGAAGAAGAAAATTATAGTGTCTATGAGACAAAATGGCAATTCTCAGGAAAGATGCAGAATACATAGTATATAATCCATTGCGAGAGATACTGAGAAATGGTCGGTTCAATGTATCGCTCCAAGAAGTAGCTATCTGCTTCTGCTATAGGTTACCTTTACAAGTTTAATTAAACTATGAATAGAATATTGCTACGATATCTGAGCTGGGGCTGTTCAATCATCGCTGGGTAGCCGCTTGGGAATACCTTCTATGCGTGGGTGGTGTAATGCATAATGGCTCGGTAAGAAGCCGAATTCCAGTATTCGTTGGGTTCTTTATACTCACTTATGCGCAAATAGCTTTGGTTAAGTTATAAACCCATTATTTTCTCCCACCTATGGGTTAATTAGTAAAACCGGTATCACTAAATCAATATTATCTCTAAATAATAAAACAGAAATTAGAATTAAAAGATATTTTAAATAACTTGCAACGAGTTGATAAGCAGTAAAAAACAAGTCAATCAAGTAAATCTTTCAGGATTTTGTAGTTTTCAGAATGGTTTACTCAGAGAGGGAAGGCTGCACATGTATCGTCTTAATCATATCGCAATATTATCTTTATTTTCGTAGCAAACTCTCTAATGATATTCATTCTTAAGTTCAAAGTGTTTGACCATTTAAGGCTATATTGCATCCGTATTCAAAATGTTATATGGAACTTCCAATCGGACAGCTTTTTCCTGAGAATTGCCACTTTCACTCATGAAAATTACGACCATAACCTCTTAAGTTAAGGGTCAGTCGTTGTTTATCCTCCTTCCCCTGTAATTGTAACTTTCTACCACCTCCACTATTCATATCATAAACCTCATTTAACATTACATCTTTTACAATAACTCTCTACCTTAAGGGGCTCTCAAGCTTTGCACTGTATTTTAGTACTTGACCATATCAAACGGAATTTAATATAGTATTAGAAGAGAAAAGTTATGATGAATATGAGACATTGCAATTTCTTGCTTTCATATTACAAATGCAGTAAACGAGAGCTAACCCGTGAAAAGGCCCATTAGAGAAGAAAAGGGTTAAGAACCAGTTGGAGACCAAAGAAGGATGACAATAAATGGCGCCTCGTCGATTGCAACACCATTAAACTATTTTCCTCTCTTAGATATTGCTTGATAGACCTGAAATATGGTTCATATAGTCAAACCAGACTGGTTGGCGCCGAGATGTCTATACACGTTGCAATAGCTCCTGCCTGTCAGTATTGGGTGATTTTTTTCAGTTCTTTGGTTGCAATCGACACCAGAAACCAATTTCTCCGAGAAACATTGGCAGAATATTTGGCTCGTAAATAATAAAAGATCATTGGATTGGGGTGGATTTGTTGATGGTCGGGGGTCGAATTATTTGAGCCGAACGATATCCAATAAATTGCGTTCTCTCAATCATTCTTTGACAATTTAATAAAGTAACTGTTAGTGGTTATTCTGGCTTTATGAATTGTACCGGATGTTTCATTCTTTCGCGTTGGCTCTAAACACATTTCCCAGTATGATACGAGAGTGACGATTCCAGAGATTGAAAAATGAAAGAGGCCAGAGTTAGAGCGAAAACAGAAAGATACAAGGAAACAAAAATAAAAAAAAAAACAAAGAAAAAAGAAGAGATAATTGACAACCAGAAAAAAAAAACTTTTTTAAAATATTGAAATAGAAAAAACGTGATAATTGGATACAAGAGAGAAAATGCGATAAATTATAAAGTAAAAAGAAATAGTGAGGGAGATTAAAGGAAGAAAGAAGAAAATGTTATTGGACAGGAATGGTAAGTGAATGAAAAAAATTATAGAAAGAAAAAAAATTCACTTGCCATTCCTTCTTCACCATACACACCAATTTCTGTTATTTTCCATGTTTTATTGTTGGTTGGTTGTTTTGTTTTTATAGCATATCAGCATCGGCAGGTCATTTATTGCCAACTAAATTTTATTTATTTATTGCTGGTAATACCTTTTTCTTTTCAACAATTTATTTTTATATAAATTTTGTGTCTACTAATACTTTTTTTCTTTTTGAGTATCAAGATTCAATAGGATTTGTTTTTAAGGGCAGGGTCCCCAATTCCTACCCTTGTTATTTAATCCATAACTGGAGGGAAGGGACGGATTAATACCTTTCTCAATGCTACCAGTGCTTAAGTGAATGCAGGGTATTCAACTGGAATCCGAACTCGGCTCACCGATTTCTCTTTCCGAGCCGATATCCACTGCACCACAACGCACATCCGTCACTAAACGCTTACAGCACCTGGTATTCCCAAGCGGCCACCCATCTAAGTACTAACCAGGATCAACGGTGCTTAAATTCGGTGATCGAGCGAGAACCAGTGAATTCAACGTGAACATAGCCGTAAGTCATGTTCTATTGTACTTCTATTTCAATTTCTCTCGTTTTTTTCCTGTTTGTTTTCCCAGTGAAATCCAATAACTTTTTCTTCTTTCTTCCCTTAATCTCCCTCAGTATTTCTCGTAACGGTCTGTACCATCGACCAAACTTTATTATTATGTTATCATTTTTTATCATATTTCGATATCTGCTATGGTCGCACAACCTACTAAGTCTGCGGGAAGACATAAGACAGATCGTGGTGTTTCGTTATGGCTCCATTTCTTGTTTTTTCTATCTCCCCTATCATCCCTAGCGTTACATAGACAAAGTTCTCCTTAGTGTGTGGGCTGTACTTAACAAAACAATTGTTTGTATATCTCTTAAGCTGGGGTTTCCAGGGATTCTTTCAAAGCGTTGTTTTGTTCCTTTTTTTTATCATTCCAAGTGCACCTACTAGCACTGACACGATTCTTGTTTTCAATTTCCACATTTTTTTTTATTTCAATTTCTAGGTCTTTATATTTTGACAGTTTTTCGAATTCCTTTGCTGCTATGTTACAATCCGCTGGACAAGCCATATCAATTAATAGGCAAGTTTTTTCTTTCTGGTTTTTAACAATAGGTCCGGCCTATTTGTTTCAATTTTTCTGTCTGTGTAGATGGTGTAATCTCACAGAATGGTGACATCTTCTATTTCTGTAACCGGTGCTGGGTGCTGTTCATACCAGTGATTGTTTACAGATTGTTCATAGTGTTTGCGCATTGTCCAATGTAAATATTGCCCCACTCTATCGTGACGATTTTTATATTCATTTGGGGCTAGTACAGAACAACCTGAGATTAGATGGTCTATTGTTCCTTGGTATTTATCACAGAACCTGCATTTTGGATCCACATTATTATATATAATATTTGCCTGAAAGTTCCTGGTGAAAAGACTTTGGTCTTGCGCTGCAAGAATAAAGCCTTCAGTTTCAGACTTTCACGTAACCATCGATGAGTATTAACTTTATCAACATTGGATTTATTGTCACGTTCTGGATATTGGCCATGCAGAGGTTTGTCTTGCCAGCGTTGTTTCATCTGTTAAAGAGCTTTATCTTTGGCTTTCATTTTTATATTTTTGCCGCAATAGTCGACTCTTGGCTTCTAATTTGCTTTTCTACAGAATCAACTAAATGTAAATCTTGTTTGTATTTACTGCCTTATTTTATTATTGAATATTTTTCTTTTATTATTATTACTTTTCTCTTTTATTATTATTATTATTCTCACAATTACTATTATTATTAGGCGAGGTATCCCTAAACACGCTCAGCGAAACGAGTGTTTTCCCAGTTAAATCTAATAACTTTTTCTTGTTTCTTCCCTTAATCTCCCTCACTATTTCTATTAACGGTCTGTCCCATTCTTCAAACTTTATTATTATTATTATTATTATGTCATTTTTCATCATATTTCGATTTCTGCTTTGGTCTCACTACCAACCAAGTCTGCGGGGAGACCTAAGGCAGGTAGTGGCGTGTTGTTATGGCTCCATTTCATGTTTTTCTATCTTCCCTATCATCTCCAGCATTACATAGATAAAGTTTTCCTTAGTGTGTGGGCTGTACTTAATAAGACAATTTTTTGTATATTATTATTATTATTTTTTGTATATTATTATTTTTTTTTGTTGTATATTATTATTATTTTTATTATTATTATTATTATTTTTTATTTTATTATTATTATTTTTTTTTATTTTTTTTTATTATTATTATTATTTTATTTTTATTATTATTATTTTTTTATTATTATTATTATTATTTTTTTTTTGTATATTATATTTTTTGTATATTATATTTTTTGTATATTATATTTTTTTGTATATTATATTTTTTTTTGTATATTATTATTATTTTTTTTTGTATATTATATTTTTTTATTTTTTTGTATATTATATTTTTTTTTGTATATTATTATTATTTTTTTTGTATATTATTATTATTATTATTTTGTATATTATTATTATTATTATTATTATTATTATTATTATTATGTCATTTTTCATCATATTTCGATTTCTGCTTTGGACTCACTACCAACCAAGTCTGCGGGGAGACCTAAGGCAGGTAGTGGCGTGTTGTTATGGCTCCATTTCATGTTTTTCTATCTTCCCTATCATCCCTAGCATTACATAGATAAAGTTTTCCTTAGTGTGTAGGCTGTACTTAATAAGACAATTTTTTGTATATCTCTTAAGCTGGGGTTTCCAGGGATTCTTTCAATGTGTTGTTTTGTTCCCTTTTTTATCATTCCAAGTGCACCTACTATCACTGACACAACTCTTGTTTTCAATTTCCACATTTTTTCTATTTCAATTTCCAGGTCTTTATATTTTGACAGTTTTTCAAATTCCTTGATTGCTATGTTACAATCCGCTGGACAAGCCATATCAATTAATAGACAAGTTTTCTCCTCCTGGTTTTTAACAATAATGTCTGGCCTGTTTGCTTCAATTTTTCTGTCTGTGTAGATGGTGTAATCCCATAGAATGGTTACATCTTCTATTTCTGTAACCGGTGCTGGGTGATGTTCATACCAGTGTTTGTTTACAGATTTTCCATAATGTTTGCACATTGGCCCAATGTAAATATTGCCCAACTCTATCGTGGCGATTTTTATATTCATTTGGAGCAAGCACAGAACAGCCTGAGATTAGGTGGTCTATTGTTTCTTGGTGTTTATCACAAAACCTGCATTTTGGATCCATATTATTATGCATAATATTTGCCTTTATTTATTATTATTATTATTATTATTATTATTATTATTATTATTATTATTATTATTTGGCGAGGTATACCTAGATATGCTCAGCGAAACGAGAACTATCTTTTCTACAAGCATTTTCATGGAAAGTGCTCTGACAAGCTTTTTTCACTGGTACCCCGATTACTTATATGAGCACGTGCTACTGGACTGGCGTCAAAGTCCCCTCTGTTACCGTAAAAATAGTTAAATGTAACTGGGTCTTTTACTCTAACAGTATCTTTTCTTGCACTTCCCGTCTGTGGAACTCGTTTCCGATTACTTGCTTCCCTGACAGCTACAACTTCCAAAAGTTTCAATGCAACCTCATCTTTTATACACTTGATTCCAATCCATCTTCTTATCTCTTCTTCGATGTTCTTTGTACTTTTTTCTTTCACCTTAACTCCTTGTGCACCAGTAGCACTTCTGCTTTAATTGGGATGAAATGATTATAAAAAAAAACTACCTCATTTGATTAAATAAAGAAATATCCTGAAGGTTACGTGGATCATGAAGTATCTGATGAATGCCGGAGAACAAAACAATGCGAAATGTTGTAACAGCAAAATTGAGGAGAATATTCTACAAGTAAATAGATTTTTTTACATTCTCCAGACGCACTGATCGTTAAGTAACCTTATTCTAAATTTTAAATTTCTCATTGCACGAGAGGGATGAATCAGTACAACCGAAGTTTGCGAGGCCTGAACAATTTTCAGCCCTGGCGAGGGCGAATGTACTCGGGTTCTCCACCATAAACTCGACCTTGTTTCACATCACATCTGTGTGGAGATGCTGACTTTCTGCACAAAATCAGCAAACTTAGGATTGGGATTAGACATATATCGGCAGGATGAAGGCTTAGCAATGGGCTCGCCACCATCACCATCACTGGCTAACATATACATGGAATACTTTAAAGAGATAGCATTAGAATCCAGAGTTCTAAACTCTATGGCTGAAATAAGTTGATAACACCTTCATACTCTGGGCACACAAGGAGGAGGACCATGTAAACTCAGTATGACCATCCATACAGTTCACTATGGAAAAAGAGAGTGACAACAAACTGGCATTCCTGGATGTACTAATAGCTCGAACAGAGGTGGGGTTCACGACATTCGTATACCCCAAGCCAACATTCACCGGATAATACCTCAACTTCAACTCCCACCACCGATACACTATAAAGAAGGGGATCGTCTGCTACCTTCAACATCAAGCAAGAGTCATCAGCGGCGACCCAGAGTCATACGAACAGGAAACGGTCAATATAAGCAGTACCCTACAACGAAACATGACAGGATACATGACAACAATTATCCAGGGTACATGACAACTCCAACATACATAGAAGACAGGGTGCATGAGGATAACAACTCTCAGAAAACGGCCTTGGTCAGTCTACCCTATGTGAAGGGGATATCGGAGCAAAATACAAAGAATTAGTGGTCCATATAACATCAGAACGCTCTTCGGCAGTGGTTCTGCACATTGCTGGTATCTCTCCCGGGTAAGATCCCTGACAAAAGAATACATGACTAAGGACTGTGTGTATGCCATTCCATGTAGCTGTGGAAAGAAATATAAAGGAGAAATAGGCCGCCCCCTTAAGGTAAGGCTACAAGAATATCGCAAGGCCGTAACACGAGGGGGGATAGAAAAATCAGGCTTAGCTGACCACATATGGAGGGAGAAAGGGGATCACAGCCACCTATGGGATGAAGTTGAAATAATAGATAGAGAACGCCACTGGAAACTACGCAAACTTAAGGAATCAGCACATATGCTAGGCTACAAAAATCTCCGAAGCCGACCAAGTATAGAGATGAAAACAATATGGGAACCAGTAATACGGACTACCAGAGAAAATCATGTCAAAATGCAATATGAGCTCTGGTAAAAAATTCAGATGTTCTTGTCCTTAAGGACACATGGACCAGTGAATATAGACGTTGGTTAGTTCTTGTGACTTGACCCAAAGAGTTGTGAGTTCAAAACCACGCTAAAGGGTTAAAGGGAGATAACTCATGACTACCAGCAGAGACTCTACGCAAGGAATGGAAATGAATAAATATAACATTCAGATAAATTTTATATAATTTATCAATTGAAAAGAAAAAAAAGTTATAATGCCACATAATAATTATATAAAAAAAACTTAGTCACAGCAACTTGTCTGTCATTTCCAACGAAACTTGCATATATATATATATATATATATATATATATATATATATATATATATATATATCGGTCGAGTTTCGATCCCGGCCAGAAGCAAGTGGATATATCTAGCCACACTGATGAACTGTGATACAGCGAAACGAGCTTGTATGTGGATGACTAATATATATATATATATGAGTGTAGTATGAATTAATTCATATTTGGACAGGAACATTTCTTTTAAACATATTTCGTTGAATATGAAAAACAAGGAACGTTTTATTAATTTTTAATTAGTTTTTCTAACATTCTGCCATTTTTCCATTTAGTGGGATTAGGGAATTGTTCGTATTGTCCCTTGTCGCAAGCGCTTCCGGACATTTCTTTAGCTATTTTTTAAAAGTCTAGTGTTTAAGTGTTGCTAAATTACTTTCATATTTGACTGTTTAATATCTACTCTTTGTGTGTTTTTTTTTTTAATACAAATAGAGACATGACTCACTGGGTAGATAATTTTCCCGCAGTAGGTTGCGGTAGACTGGTTGCTAATAAACGCTATAGAACCCAATCTGTCCTGCCATTTAAGCTATTGCTGAAAGGAGAAGAAACGGATTAATACCTTTGCCATTGGTATTTACGCTTAAGTAAATGCAACGAATTCAACTGGAATTCGAACTCGGGTCATCGATTTCTCGTTCCGAGCCGATATCCACTGCAACACAAGGTATTTGACTGAAACTTTGTCTTGCAATGATCGAATTTTCGCATGGAAAAGAGAAGATTCATTAACTTCATTAGAAATATCAATTAGTTTGCTGAATAATTTTGCCATAAATAATTCTCTTCTTAAGCCTTTATTTTTATCACGTTTCGACAAAGATTTATTTATTTTTGCCTTTTATTAATTTTTTTTCTTTAGTAATATTTATTTTTACAGAGAAAAATCTAATTTTAAAGATCCTGAAATATTTTACCTCACTCTAAATTTGGTTTTATTTTCATGTTCAGTACGCCACAATCTAATATTTCTGTCTAACGCTTTGTCTCCCTATTTCTCTATTTCATCACATCACTTTCTTTCTTCCCATTGATCTCTTCCCAATACATTTAACTTTCACTTCACCATCTCACTGCTTTCTCACTCTCTTCCTCGCAATTATATATAATTTAACAATTATATCTATCTATCTATCTATCTATCTATATATATATATATATATATATATATATATATATATACATTATTGAGCAAAGGTAGTAGGACAAGAACTATTTTATTTTTATCATGCATATTGACAGAAAATAAACAATGTGATTAACGTCATTTTTTATTAAAGCAATTGTTAGCTCTGCTACCTTTAGCATTGTGGGCTGCTTAAAAAATAAATTATTTGCCAAATTCAAAAATAAAGAGCACTTGCATGAACTACTCGAGGTCAGACAGCTAACTATTATCAAAATAAATGTTAAAAAGGAACTTTTTATCTATCTTCACACTATTTACTGCTTAATTCGAGAGTGGGGAATAACAAAAAAGTCAGTCATATCCAAGGATAATAGAATAATGGGTAGTTCCAAAATAACTTGTTTAATAGAAAATAGGAAAAATTAAATATAACTTCTTTTTAATACATTTCTTTTACACCTTGTTTTAACTAATCAATTTCCTCTCAGAATTCCATCTCTCTAATTCCCATCCCTATTTTTTCCTTTCCACATAACTCTCTACGTTTCCATCTTTATTGAGATTCTCCATATTTCCTTTATGAATCATACTTAATTTATTCTTCATCATCTCGCTCTATCTCTCCAAATTTCTTCTTCTTCTCATCTCACTTATTTCCTCCTAATTTTCTCTTAGATATATCTCTCTCACCTGTTCCATATCACTTCTTTCCTCTCAATTTCCTCTTTGCTTCCTCTCTAACCTTTGATTTCTCCATATCACTATTTTAACATATCACTTCTCTCCCAATTTCCTCTTTGCATTCTCTCACTCTCTATTTCTCCATATCACTTCTTTCCTCCCAATTTCCTCTTAGCCTTTCCTCTACCTCTTTGCTTCTCCCGCTTTCCTTATTTTCTCTTAGCTTTCCCTCTTGTTCTCTCCTTACTCTCTTCGTCCCAATTTCATCCTAGCCTTCCATCATACGCTCTACTTCACCATCTTACTTCTTTCATCCCTGTTTCCTGTTAACGTCTCATCTTACTTTCTACTTCCCCATTACATTCTTTTACTTCCTATTTCTTTCTTTCTTTAACTTTCTTTTGTTTTCCCTTTTTTTTTTTCAAAGTTTATGTGAAATGTTTCCTCTCTTCATTATTTTAAGAACCTAAATTTCTGTACCAAACAGTTTATTAGGATTATCTCATGTACTCGGTTTTCTATTTAAAAACCGACCTTGTGTCTCAACTGGGGGTTCAGAGTAAATAAATAATCACATTCTCCGTCAATGATATTCTCAACATCCTTCTGTAATACCGCGTTCCATTTCGCCACTAGTTTCAGTTCTTCAGACTCCAACGTTACACCATATACTGTATCAGCAAAAGACGGTTTCTTTTTCGTATTTATGATTCGAGATTAACAGTTTGGTAGCATTGAATCTAACTGAAAGCAGAAGGCGGATGATTTTCATATGCATGTTCTGAAATATTTCAAACATAAAATAAACTTCTTGCTGACTTTCACACAAAGAATCTTTACGCACTTTATTAGTGTAAATTAAACGCTGTTGGAGGTAAAACCCATTTTTCATGTATCAGATTTTAACACTCTTGTTAGAAAAGGTAAATGCTTGGAACATATCATAATAAATGACCAGTGACTTTGGGACACTAAATTTGCGACTAACATATACTAATACTCTACGTTAGAGAAGTTATTTTTTTTTGTTGGCAACTTTTTTCTACAAGTTCTGAATTGTATTATTCCCATCCTACACTGAAATCGATAAATTCATTACCGATTAGAAAATACAATTTTAGATTAAGTTGATAGTGAGATGAACAAATTCGATTGGATATAAATTACATTCGAATTCGATCGATTATGAGCGAATCGTGGAATTTATTGTGTGTTAGAGGAACAGGTACTAAAAACTAAAATAATAAAGTAAACAAACAATGAAATAAAATAAAAGGAAGGAAAAAAAAGCAAAATAATTGTTTTCGAGAGATTAACAAAATCTAATTTGTAGTAATTGTTTTTCGGTCAGCCATGATGTGATTGTCTTGTGTATTCCATGTAAACAAGTTTTTTATCTTTTCTCTTTTATACAAAATTTTTATTTGTTTTTTTTTTTTTTTTTTTGTGAATTGAATCATCGCATGAATACAAAACAGAAAAAAGGTTTGTTTCTCTCCAGATTAGACGTGTTGACCGCTGGCTTGGTAACGAAGTCGTCTTTACTTGATTCTCCCGGCGTGACTGAGCTTGTAGTTTTTTTCTAGACTATTTTTCACTCACTACAAGAGCCATTCAAAGTAAAAGGGTGCTGCATGAGGACGTAAGAGTATACAAAAAAGAAGTAAGAAGTATATGTTATTAGTACATGCAGGCTAGATAGCAACTGACCCTAGGCGAGATGTTAACATTGTAGACAAGTGATGCTGTAGGAAACAGATCGTAACTTCAGTTTTTACTAAACGCATATTCCATACGAATTCAAAGAGCCACTCAAGGTAGTCAGTCAGTTAAGTGCCATACGTGAAACACGTTTGGGCGACCACGTCTCGAAAGAGACATGACTGACCGGGCAGAAGATTATCCCGCAGTAGGTTGCCATTGCTTTCTGCAGTAGACTGGTTGCCGACCAAGGCTATAGAACCCTATCTGTCCTGTTATTTAACCCATAACTGGAATGAATAGACGGATTAATACCTTTCCCAAGGATATTTGCGCGTAAGTGAATACAATGAATTCAGCTGGAATTCGAACTCGGCTCCCCGATTTCTCGTTCCGAGCCGATATCCACTGCACCACAAAAGGTAGAGGGTTACTAAATAGGACTTTTTGTAGGCACATAAGAGAAGATTACGAAGATACTTACAATAGTTAACGGGTGACCATAAATTTGAAGATGTTAAGGGTGTAGGGACCGGGAAAGCATGTTCTCGGAGGTCTGTTCCATAATGTAACAGTTATATATAAAAAAAATGGCCAAGTACAAATCCCTCCTTATCAATGGTAGACTGTGAGAATAAGGATAAATCGATAACTAGCATAGCGAGTTTTATTTTTAAGTATCCAAACAGGTGAAACAAAGGAATGTAGCTCGTTAGAACATTTCCTATGAAGATAGCTGATTAGCAGGATGCTAGCAATATTTCGTGTGTGATAAAGGGGTTGAAGGTTAGAAAATACTTAATCGCCAACAAGGCTTCACAAATGCTTTTTGATCACTGTCAAGCCTGGAAAATAAGAACGAAACTCCGGCCTGCTAAATAGTGCACTGATGTGTGTGCTTATTCTACGGCGGACTCGGCGTTCATCGCACCCGGGTCCGGGTTGGTTTTCTCACGCACTTCTTAGAGGGACGGGTGGTAGAAAGTCACACGAGGCGGATAGATAAGAGGTGTGTGATGTCCTTAGATGTCACGCGCACTACACTGAAATTTTTGTAAAGCTCGAGTATGGACAGACTCAGATACTTTCTAGAGAGATACAATTTTTCCAGCACCTTAAGCAACAGATCTAAATTTCATTTGAATTTAGGAATGAGCTTTAGTCCCAAAAGAAATTTTTACTCATTGAGGGTACAACCGTTCGTTTTGACTGAAAAAAATTCACTGTCTGCTCTGTGATGATGAAATGTAATTAGCTTAGTTAATTGTTACTTGTGAATTCTATTCTCACGAGTTTCCCTTATGAATTTTGATATGATCTCTGTGAGTGATACCTGCCCTTTCTAGTATTGAAAAGACGCTACCTGTTTTACCTGTGTTATGTCACTATATATATATATATATATATATATATATATATATATATATATAGATATAGATATATAGATATATAGTGTATCGAGGTAGCAAATAATTTTCTAAACATATACTGTTAAATATAAGAGAAAATTAATGTCTATTATGTTTAATCATGAGCCGTTCAAAACATCGTATTTTGGCTTTAATTTCAGGTGAAAATAAAGATAAAAAAGTATATACTGACATAACACATGTAAAACAGGTATCGTTTATATATATATCTATATATATATATATCTTAAGAGTATTTTAAGAGGGATTTTAAAGCATAAAATGTTCTGTTATGGAAGTTAAACTAAACATTTTCTAAACCATGTCTTTTTAGGAGGTATGTGATCAGAGTCCTCACATCTGTTTTATAGCTCTTAGTTAGTGTTGTCTTTTTACCATCGATCCTACACCCTGTTCTAACATCCATTTGCAGAAGCTTTCTACGTAGGTTAATCGCAGTTCCTCTCTGTCCGTTTTGCTTCAAGGGAAAATCAAATTATCCATTTAATCATTTCTTATTCTGTGTCCTAGAAATGTCAGCTATTTCCTTTAGATTTTAAGCATAAGGTCTTCTTTATTTTAATTTTGCTTAAAACTTCTTCGCTAATCACAATCTCCGTCATACTCGACGTGTCTGTACGACCAGAAAATACAAGCTTAAACATGTTAAACATTGTACTTAGTTACTGCGTAAACGTGGCCTGGATAATTTTTGACTAGTGGCCCGAGCGTTCGCACTCGGTTTTCTACTTAAAAATCGACAATGTGTCCTTACGGAGGGTTCAGAGTAAATAATTAATCACATTCTCCGTCAATGATATGCTCAGCAACTTTCTGTAATATTGCGTTCCATTTCAGTTCTTCAAACTCCAACATTACACCATATACTGTGTCACCAAAAGACTGCTTCTTTTTCGTATTTATTATACGAGATTAACAGTTTGGTAGCATTGAATCTAGTTGAAAGCAGACGGAGGGGGATTATAGGCCAGAAAATCCGACTACTAGTTTTAGAATTTTGCGATATACTTGTTAGCCTCCTAAAGAATCAGCGCGCGGGAGATGTGTTGATCCTTCAAAAGTCATCCGGTCGTTAGTTATTTTCGTCCTAGTTGGACCTTATATTCCCAACTTACACAAAGGCAGTCTATCACCGTCGGAATTCCGTGATCATTGGGTTTTTTGACCAGTAGTTTGCTATCCTAGGCCTGCTTCTGTATTCTAGAAATGTAGAACCACATATTTTATTTTATTTTTTTTAATCCTATCACCCCGAGCAAGGCGGTAACGCCACTGATGTGCAGGGGGCTACGTAAGAGTGACAAGATTAGAAAAGAGAAAACCGGAAACCACATCCTAAACAGGGAACAATGGATGAGCCTCTTCACCTGTTCAATAGACATGGGTGGAGTGTGATCCGGGCGATAGTTTAGTCTATCTACTCCAATTGAAAAAAAAAGAAAAGAGTGAAAAGATTGGAAAAGAGAAATCCGGAAACCACATCCTAAACCGGGAACAAGGGATGAGCCTCTTCACTTGTTCAATAGACGTAAGTGGAGTGTGAACCAGGCGATAGTTTAGTCTATCTACTCCAATTGAATGTGAGTGATTGAGTGAGTGGGTTTGTTTAACAGCATATCAACCTCTGTGGGTTATTTAATGCTGAAAAGGTTTTTAAGTTTTTTTTTGTGTTTTTGTTTTTGTTTTTGTTTTAATATAGTTATAGTGAGAAAGATGATTTAGTCAGATTTGAATTGGATTTTTATTTTAGAAAACTGAAGATGTCTTCTAGTTTTGTATTTAAAAATGTATTGGTGGTTGGTAATAACTTTTTTCCTTTAAAAATGTGTTATGGTTATTTTGTTTTCCTTCAAAATTGTATTGGCTTACGGCCATATCACGTTGAATATACCGGTTCTCGCTCGATCACCGGAGTTAAGCATCGTTGAGCCTGGTCAGTACTTAGATGGGTGACCGCTTGGGAATACCAGGTGCTGTAAGCGTTTAGTGACGGATGTGCGTTGTGGTGCAGTGGATATCGGCTCCGAAAGAGAAATCGGTGAGCCGAGTTCGAATTCCAGTTGAATACTCTGCATTCACTTAAACACTGGTACCCTTGGGAAAGGTATTAATCCGTCCCTTCCCTCCAGTTATGGGTTAAATAACAGGGTAGGACTTTGGGACCCTGACCTTAAAAAACAAATTAATGAATCTTGATACTCGAAAAAAAAAAAGTATTACTAGACACAATACTTATATAAACACAACAATAAATTGTTGAAAGAAAAAGGTATTACCAGCAATAAATAAAATTTAGTTGGCAATAAATGACCGGCCGAGGGTGATATGCCACAAAACAAAAACAACAAATCAAAATTGTATTGTCGGTAATATTTTTTTTCAAAAATGTATACTTTTTCTATAAAAGTCTATTTTTATGTATATACTTCTACAAAAGCATATTTCATAATTTCATAGAGTTTTGACCCCAGTTTGGGGCATAAACCATAGCCGGGACCCTAACAGGTGCCACCACTCCGGGGCAACGTTCACCTGGGAACAACAGCAAATGCTCCTCACAACATCCAACTCAGAGGTCCCGCTGCCAGATGCAGTTTATCGTCATGTTCAAGACTTCATAACGTATGAGCTTTACTTGTTAGTGCTATTGTTTGTATTTCTTTAAGGTCTAGGCTGCCAGGTATCTTTTCAATGAGTCTATCAGAAACTTTTACAATCAAACAGAAGGCTTCAACTACGACTGGACTTATTGGTACAATCATCCGTCACATTTTTTAGATTTCCAAATCAATATCCTTGTATTTTTGGTAATTTATTATTTTTGGTAATTTATAACTTTTCCGCCGGTTGTGCGTCGTGGTGCAATGGGTATCGACTCGGAACGAAAAATCGGGATGCCGAACTCCACCTGAACTCCCTGCACTCACCCATGCACAAATACTAATCCGTCACGTCCCTCCAGTTATGGGTCAAACAATAGAACGGATCCGGTTCCATAACCTTGGTCGGCAACCAGTCCACCGCAAAAAGCAATGACAACTCAACGTGGAACAATCCTCTGTCCAGTCAGTCATGTCTCTCTAGAAACACGATCGCCCAAAGCGTGCACCACGTATGACTGACTATTATTTTTACGAGTGTACCCCGGCCGTAAAAAATGACGGCAAAATGGCTGAGAGGATTACTAGCTGTTTCCTTGCAGGTTATCCCCCCGCTGAACATGACATACATACATACAGTACTGTGCAAAAGTATTAGGACAAGAACCACTTTATCTTCCATGAGGCATATTGACAGAAAATAAACAATTTAATTATAGTAATTTTATTTGATTTACTCAACAAATGCTTTAACAAGATATTGTATAAAAGAAATCTACTAGTTTTTGTACATTGAAATGTTTTTCCTTTCTGTCTATTAGATTTAAGCATGAAAAAAAGTAAAGCAACCATTTACTAGATTACTAATTCTTGCACAAAAGTTAATCCACCGAATCCCTAGACAAAAATGCTTATTAAAAATCCCGAGACAAAGACACTTATTAAAAATCGTGTATCTAATTACTTATTCTTTTTCTTATTTTTGGAAATTTAAATCTTCCCCTAATCTAGGATGTTTCTTCTTAGTGTATGGTCATGCGTTGAAGAGACACCATATGTTTACCATCGAGGTTATTCTTTTTCAATGTCCAACTAAATTTACTAAATAAAACAACGTCCGATAGTTTAGTTTGTAGTCTTGCTGTTTTAGATATTTAAAAAAATGAAAAATTGGTGTTTACTAATTATAAAGAAGTTTTAAAAAATCAAATAATTTTTATCAACAAACAATATTTTTGCCAAACTCAATATTCAACAACTTTGAGTTCAAAGGCTGTCATAGCGTTTGCAACCATTTTAAACCAAATGTCCTCATTTGAGGACAGCATAAAAAAACAGTAAAAATAATGGGTATAAATCATTATATAAAACCATTATTATTATATAGGTAGTGAGGATATATTGATTGATCAATTACCTTACAAATATTGCCCGGTTGGAAGAAAAATTCTTGTGATTTATAAATGAATTTAATGTTATAAAATCTGGGTTAAAATAGGTTAAAAAAAAGTTTAGATTTAGGGATTTTTCTATGCATTCATTATAGCTTCTTTAATCACTTAAAGAGTGTTACCAGGGTATTCATCCCTTGCTATCATTTCACTAACATTATATGTGGCACTGAGGTCTGAACACAAGTTAGACAAATTTACTAGAGGCTAAAATGTTATCACAGGCGTGTGAAACGTATTTTTTATAATAGTAGCGCGTGTTGAATTGCTGAGACATAAATTTTTTCTTTCTTTGCTATTTATTGGCAAGAGGGTGGAGGACATAGAAGTTAAGTATTCTTTCTTGGATTGAGCGAGAAAGAAAGTGGAGAGAAAACAGGTGCCAATAGGTCGTCTTTCCGTCAATCGTCTTTACGTAGTGACTAGTCTCTGCCGAAATCACAGTACGCGGAGGAACCTGTTAGAGAAGCTCTTGGTTTATGACTCCTGTAACAGAACTATTCGTTTTTGCGCGTTTTTGGTCTTATTTTAAATTTAGAACAAATATACCACTGTCATAATTCTACAGCCACGGGTTTCAAAACACACCCACTCATTTCAGGTTGTTAACATTCTGTTCAGTACGATAGGGCCTACAATTATTTTCATTATAATTATCACTTCTTCATTTTAGTCTAGCCTACACATTGTTTAACGCACACAAACAAACAAAAATCCCCGCCTCTCTAAAATTTAGGTTTGAGCATTTAATAAGATTATCAAACATTGGACAGAATGAGAATTTTTAAACGCCAACTCTAACACACTTCTTTACTAAAATAATATTCAGTCAGTTCAGTTCCATACATGATATACGCTTGGGTGATCATGTCTCTTTCAATTCATGACTGACTCAGTCAATTAAGTGCAATACGTGATATACGCTTATGCGATCATATCTCAAAAGACTGGGCAAAGGATTTTCCCGCAGTAGGTTGCCATTACTTTCTGCGGTAGACTGATTGGCAAACAAAGCTATTAAACTCAATCTGCCCTGATATATAAACTATAGCTGGAGAGAGAAGTGACGGATTAATACATTTCCCAAGGGTATTTGTGAGTAAGTGAATGCAGCGAATTCAATTGTAATTGGAACTCGGCTCTCCTATTTTCCCGCAGTCGTTTAACATTTCTTTTTGCGGTAGGCTGGTTGCAAAATCAAGGCTATAGAACTCAGTCTGTCCTGCTATTCAACCCATAACTGAAGGGAAAAGTGATGGATTACCTTTCCTCGAGGTATTTTTGTGTTAGTGAACGCAACGAATTCAAATGAAAATCGAACTAGTTTCACTAAATTCTCATTACGATCCGATATCCATTATACTACAAAAGTTCATAAATTCGTTACGAATTTTCTTCTTAAATTTGATATATATATATTGATTAGTTTATGTTTTACATATATTTATATTGCATTTATATTTATTTTGTATTTATTTTTATGCACTTACATATTTTTATTTATTTTAATATATATATATATATATATATATATATATATATTCCGGGTAAGAAAGCAATCGGAGTCTAACCGTACTGATGAGCTGTGGTACGTCGAAACATATCTGTCTGCGGATGACAATATATATATATAGCAGTGAAAGAAAAAAATTCTTTGCAGACAAGGAAGGCGCCAGATGAAACTTAACGGGCGAGTGTGAAAAAAAAGACAACCCATAAATTCTCTGACCTGGTTGGTCACCACTTGACTTGTCTATTTATACATGATACCTTGGCCATCAGAAAAGCAAACGGATCTCGATATGTGAAGTAACAAGTTTATTCGCCTGAAGAGAGTCAACTATAGACTCGAAACACGTGTAGCGTCAAAAATACCATTATGGTCACTTAATGTATCTTACAAAAAGCAAGTAATATAAATAATAATAATGACAATAAATCTACACTTTAAACAAAACGTTTACGGCTTGTCTCACTTTTTATACTATACCAGTTTCTCTCGTTGGAACAACCCCTTTTCTGGTATATATATATATATATATATATATATATATATATATATATATATATATATATATATTGATTTAATTATATTTATTTTTTTAATAACACAGAGTACTGTCCTTTATTTTAGATGAGCTGGATTAGACGATGCGGAGCAATTGAGTCATCACAATCACAATTGATTTATATTTATTTTAAATTTATAATAATGTACTTTATTATTTATTTGTCTACTTAAGCATTACGAACAAGTTAAATTTGTTATAAATAATTCGTATTTTTTATACACGTAATCAATCTTTTATATTGATTTCTTTTTTATTGCTTATCAACCTTTTGCTAGTAATTTAAAGCCAGAAAATATTTTTCATTGTAAGATTTATTTGAAGATAATAATGAATTATTATTTATACAGATCCTACTAATTAAACGATAGCTGGGGGAAAATGTGAATTCATATCTATCACAACAGTATTTGCGCGTAAGTGAATATAATGAATCCGACGGGAATTGGAACTCGGTTCTCCGATTTTTATTGCCATTATCCATTACACCAACCGCACATCCAAACTTTTATAATCTGGTACACTCAAGTGATCAGCCATCTAGATACTAACCAGGTTCGATGTTGCTTAACTTTGGTGATCGTAAGAGAACCGATGTTTCAACGTGATATGGGCGTAAGCGTTTTATTTTGAACTGAGTCAAATGTGGAACATGTGTTTAGTTTAACATTTTGTGCATCCTTCAACTATTGTTCTTTTTAAAATTCCCTGTTGAAATGTGGGGTTTATATATATCATCAAACTGTGCACATTTCTGATCTTTAATCTATGTACAAAGATAGAAAAGAGTGTAAGACTAGGATATGTCTTCTCACCAGATATATTCAACCTACAAAGCGAGACAGTTCTCACAGCGCTAGAATTCCTAACAGGATTCGTCACTAGCGGCCGCAACTTGAACAACATAAGATACGCAGACGATAAAGTGCTAATAGTAGATACGATATGGATAGGAAACTAAAAGATCTCCCACAGAAAGTCACTGAAGAAAGCGAAAAGAAAGGACAACATTAAAAATAAAAGAAAACTAAATGCATGGTCATCAGTAAAAGGAGGAGCCCAATATGCCAACTACAGACCGGGGATACTAAAATCAAGCAGGTACAGCAATTTGAAAACGTGGGAAGTGTTCTAAGAGAGGACGGAAAGTGCGACACTGGGATCCAAAGGAGTATTGACATGGTTAAGATGCATCCCAGAAGATAAGTAGAGTATTGGGAGATAGGATTTTTTTTCTGGAAACAAAGAAGAGAGTACTATATTTTTTTGTGTTCTCTTATCTTCAGTATGGCAGCGAATGCTGAGCAATCGCATCAAAGTTTAAGGTAAAACTTGAAGCAACCGAAATGTGGTTCTACAGAAGGATGTTGAGGATATTATGGACTAAATATGTAACCAACGACGACGTTTCGGGTAGGACTGAAACAAAAAGAAAACTAATAATTAACATCAGGAAAAGACAGCTGAAGTTTTTGGGATATGTAATGGGGAAAGGAGCGCTTAGAGAACATGATACTCACGAGACAAATATAGGGGAAGAGAGACAGGCAAAGCAACGCGTGACATATTTGATGAACTTGAGTAGATGAATGGCAAAGTACGGTTTGGGTTGGGGTAACAGAAGGGTTGTTAAGAGTTACGAGAGACGTGGAATTCCATGATCAACACGGTTCATAGAAGAAGTAGAAGAAGAAGAAGAATAATCTAAAATGAAATTCTTAAATTTATTCCATAAAAAAACAGCTGTAAAAGATAAAGTCGTTGGCCTGATAAATGTGTAGAAAAAATCAATAATAAGCAATGAGTGACAATCTGTATAAATAAACGTTGACTTTATAAATAAATAATTTTAATTACATTGAGCCTCTGGCTGAATCAGTTTTGATATTTAATTTTTAATAATTAATATTAATAGGATCCGTTTGAGATTTTCCTTCAAGTCACTTCTTTTCGGATGTATATATATATCATTTACTTCATTGATATAATAAAATGTTTAAGGAAATCTATTTGAACATGGCAAAGGACGCGTTCCAGAAGCTGAGTAAAGTACTACGACATAGGAAAATTTCACTAGAAACAAAGAAAAGAGTGCTGGATTGCTATGTGATGACAGTTCTTCAATTCGGTAGTGAATACTGGACAATATCCTCGAAAATAAGGACAAAATTTGAAGCAGCGGAAATGTGGTTCTACAGAAGGATGCTGCGGATATCGTGGACTGAGCATGCAAGCAACGATGAGGTTTTGGAAAGAATGGAAACGAAAAGGAAATTAATAGTGAGCATCAGGGAGAGACAACTGAAGTTCCTGGGACATGCAGTGAGGAAGGAGAGCTTGGAGAACCTGATACTGACGGGCCAGATAGAGGGAAAAAGAGACAGCGGAAGGCAGCGGATAACATATTTGCAGAGCCTGATCAGGTGGATGACGGAACGGGCGTTGCGAGGTGTAACAGGAGAAAACATACTAAGAGCCACTAGAGATAGGGAGACGAGGAGAAAATGATCGCCTTCGTCCTGAAGGGACAGGGCACATAGAAGAAAAAGAAGAATGATTTCCGTAGCAATGCCGAGACGACAGCATTATAACATAATCTAATCTCTCTTTTAACTCCCTCTTCAATTGTTTTTTTCATATTTCTTTTCTTTTTCTTTCTTTACAAGGAAAGTTTCGGTGTGTGAACTTTATCTTGAATTTGCATAATAAACATCTTGTTGCGGAAGAAGCGAGAATTTCTGGCTGAAATGGTCAAGTAATTTTCGAAGTTTTATTTGAAAATATATATTTCGCTCTTTGAATAGATAAAAATATTTACATCGAGCCCTCTACCTGGATCATTTTTAATAAAATTAGTTTTAATAGGATAAGTTTTTGGATTTTACCTACATGCATCTTTCTGTTCGCATATATATATATATATATATATATATATATACACACACAATAATACCTCCCTGCTTAAAGGGGCCACGCTCGTTTTCAGACTTTTAAACCATTCATTTAAGAACCATCACATCACTTGAAAAGACACAAAAGTGCTGAAACAAAATGGCTACTTTAGTAGTGATATTGTAACATATCAATATTATAATTTATGAATAGATTATATATATATATATATATATATATATATATCTAATATATAATCTAATATATAATATATATATATATATATATATATATAATCTAATATATAATAATCTAATATATATATATATATATATATATATATATAAGTATACCTAGTGAGCCAGACAGACCTACCTTGGTTTCACCTAAACAGATCGTCAGGGAAAGCTGGCTAGCTTTCCCTGTCGATCTGTTTAGGTGAAACCTAGGTAGTTCTGTCTGGCTCACTAGGTATTCTTTACTTATTCCACTTTACCTAATTATTGAGCGCTTTTTGTTAGTTGATTACTCGTGTCGGGCTTTTTTTCTTTTGGCTACGTGCTGACACGGTCCGAACTCTTTTGACTGATGTTCATGTGCTTAGCTCTTTCTTTTTTTAAAACCATTTATTCCCTTCTTCGTAGATCCGTGGATGGTTTTTTGACACGAGTATATATATATATATAGATATATATATATGTAACTTCAGTAAATTGCTGTTAAAACAGCAGAGTATGAAGAAAAAAGAAGGTTCAAATCTTAATAAAAACGAACTTTTTCCATCAAAATGTTTGTTATTATTAAGAGGAAAGATTAAAGTATTATTTAATATTTAAAAAATAAATGTAATCCTTTCTAAGACGTTCAAAATTTTGTAAAAATATTGTTTTCATTTTCGTTAACGCCGAGTCAAGTCGTTACGAGAGTTTACAATAGAAAACGTAATATTACATAATACCTTGTTCGAAAATGAATGTTTTATTTACGCTGTTAATTTATTAAATGATTTAATAAAAATACTTGTTGCTCTTGATATATTCAATCATGTTATATTTATTTTTAAATACTTAAGGTCTGATAGTTATTGAATAATGATATTTCTCAGCAAGCAGACCAAATTTTGTTGGTTTAAATACGAATTGAGAGGTTTCTACGATTTTACTTTTAGATATATTGCCATCATCAATATCATATATACAGAAAGCAAATAAAAAAGTACTTTTTTGCGAAAATGACGCACTTCTGTTCAGCATAAACGGTAGTTAACTAAGAAAAAGTGAGGTTATGTTCAGATTCAACACCCTTAAATTAGCTAAAATCTGATGTTTGGTGTTTCGACACCATTTTAAAATTTTTTTGTTGAACAGTGTTATATATCTGAAGAAAGTTGAATATCATGTCGGCCAAAATGTGGTACAAAAAAAATCCAAAAATGTGTGGTATAATCAAAAGTTAATGATGAAGTGACAATAGATTAAGATGAGTGAAAGAAAAAAAAAACATTGAATGATTCGGTGTTTGTTTTATCTTCGTTTCAAAAAACTCGCCAAACAGCTTTATATTTGCTTTACGCTTTGCATACACTCTACAAATTATCTATTCAAAACCTTGATCCACATAATTCACTGAACGACATGTATATGTTCATCTTTTAGAAGTTTGCTATGACATATCTGCATCTGAGACACGCATGACATCAAAATTGCATGTCTATCCTTGAGGAAACAGTTAATACGTTTCATACTTTTTTTCAGTAAAATTTTCAAATTATTTCATATTCGCCATTAGCGGAGAAATCGGAAAGAAGTTAAAGGAAAAAAGAATATAAATGCGAACTTCTAAAGAACGCCAAATCTATCTAGCCGAAAATATATAAGCGAAAATGTAATAAAAAATCCACGAAAGAAAAATTAAAATATACAGCCGTAAAAATGTGTCAGCATAATAGACAGAGGCAGTGATTAAAGAAGACATGATGAAGATGGCTGTAAACGAAAAACAGACCAAAAATATTGCATACTTTTTCGTTCAAGAAACTCATAAAAATCTTATATTAGCGTTACGCATGCGCACACGCTATTACTTTGTCCTCTTATAATAAATCTGTTGTCTATTTGTATATATATGTGTGTGTGTGTGTGTGTGTGTGTATGTACGAGTGAGTCATTGCCGTAAAAAATGACGGTATAATATTTATATCACTATGCCGTCTAAAATGAACTGAGCCAACGCTGCCTTGTTGCTCTCTCTCTCTCTCTCTCTCTATATATATATATATATATATATATGTCGATCTGTCTATGAGTGTAACACGAGGGAAATTGACGGCAAAATATTTGAGTGGATATATATATATATATATATATATATATATATATATATACACAACGGACATTATTATAATGGAAATGATATATATTTCCCTCCTGTCACGCTCATACAGACAGAGTGACAATAGCGAGGCAACGTCTGCTCAGTTCATTCCTTTTATTCAGTCAGTCAGTTAAGTGCCATACGTGATACACGCTTGGGCGATCATATCTCTTTCGAGGCATGACTGACTGGGCAGAACATTATCCCGCAGTAGGTTGCCATTGCTTTCTGCGGTAGACTGGTTACCAACCAAGGCTATAGAACCCAATCCGTCCTGTTATTTGACCCATAGCTGGAGGGAAGAGACGGATTAATACCTTTCCCAAGGGTATTTTTGCGTATATGATTGCAACGAATTCAACTGGAATTCGAACTCGGCTCTCCGATTTCTCGTTCCGAGTCGATATCCACTGGACCACAACACACATTCCTTTTATTACCAGTTATTAATCTTTACCACCAATTATGATAGATTTCGTATTTCGGGTGTGATTTTTGTACATTTTGTTCTCTTTTAATAAGTGTGTGTCTTAATGAGTCGATGGAGGAATGAGTGATTTGTATTATTAAAAATCCCGCATTGATTCGTCCATTTAACAGATGATTTTTTTAATCACAGCAGCTCAAGTAAGGTAGGACCATCGCTGGTGCGCAGGGGTTTACACAGAGAGAGAAAGCGAGAGAGAGAGGGGGGAGGGAGGGGGAGAAAGAGAGAGAGGAAGAGAAAGAGAGAGGGAGAGAAAGAGAGAGAGAGAGGGAGAGAAAGAGAGAGAATAAGAATGGGTACAGTTGAAGAAAGGATAAAAGATAGGAATTCAGGGAGATAGATGGAAATTGACGTTACATTTAAACGTTTGGAGATTGTAACTATCAGGGAAGGAAGTAAACGGAAGGGAGTTCCACAGGCATGAAGTGCGAGAAAAGATATTTTTAGAGTAAAAATGGCGGTTATATTTAATCATTTCAACAGTAAAAGGGTGGCACCTAGATGCCAATCTAGTAGCATGAGGAAATGTATGTGGTGAGGCTACCAGAGAAAAAATTCGTTTTCAAACAAAATTTGAAAGAATGAGGAACATCACTTCTGTAAGAGAGTGACTTGAGTCGGGATGCCAAGTCAGGATCGATTACATTGCAAATCATTCTTTTGATTTTGCCGAGAACCTCGAGATAAATAGCAGGATCAACCTACTAAATATGGAAACAGTATTTAATACTAGATATGGCACGGATGAATGGTAGATTTATAAATGTGCAAGATGGATTCTGGCGAGAAAAACTTTCTGGTCCGACACAGTTACCTAACCTACCCATCAGTGGATGCAGCAATAGATTCGATGAAGTCGTTCCATTTCAGATCAGTAGACAGAATGTTTCCAAGAGGCGCAGTGTACCGCTATTCAGGAGACTATCATTATCCATTCTGATGGTTGGTAGGAAAGTTTCTTTATTAAAATTAACAGTTTCGTTTTGGAGGAATTCAAATTTACTAACCATTTTCGGCCTCAGTCTATCACAGATTTGAGGTCTTTTCCAAGAGTAGCAGCCAGGTTTACTTTGTCAGCCTCGGCAATTTTATTATTGAGACGGGATTAAATGGTGATGTCATTTGCACAGGTACCTACTTGGGAAGCGGTTACATCTGGAAGATCATTGATGAAGATCAGAAAAAGCATTGGATCTATGATGCAGCCTTAAGTGATGCTCGTATTTGTATGAAAAAATCTCGAAGCTTACTCGGTCAGACCGGCCTTCATTTAGCGATTTGATACGAACGATTAGATCAGAGGAAACAATAGTCCAGAAATACCGTAGCCTTGGATCTTGCGTAGAAATTCAGTATGCCAAATCCTGTCAAACGATTTCAAAGTATCAAGAACAACAGCTCGAGCTTTACCATTCTTATCAAGAGCCTGGTATATATTTTCAGTGGTGGCCGCTAGCTCATCCGCAGTAGACCATCGAAGCGGAAGCCATATTGTTTGTTAGAGAGTAGGTCGTGAGATGTGAGATGCTGAACTACTTCAGTAGCTATAAGATCCTCGAGTACTTTGCCAAAAAGCGGTGAAACGCTAATTGGGCGATAGTTAGTGAGCTCTGCAGAGTTCTTGAAAACAGGAACTACAGATGAGGTTTTCCAACAAGCAGGAAAGTACGAAGCAATCAGCGATAGTTATAGAGTTTGAAGAGGACGACAGACAGGCCAGTTGCACATTTCTTTAGAACGATGGCTAGAAATCCATCACCTCTGCTTGCCTTATGGAAGTCAAGTTTAGAAATAATGTGTGAGACCAGGTACGGGATTGATATATCAGTTAAGCGTCAGTTCTCGGTAGGAAATCGGGTGCTGGTACTCTAGACCATTGCTTCTCAAACTATCTGATGTGGTGAACCGGTAGTTTTTTTCCAGGCACCGGCAAGCAAAGCAAGACAATTCAGCTGAGTAAGAGCCGGGGGTGGGGACTGTGAACCTCGGAATTTTTTTTTTTTTAGATATGTACTATTTCAGGGCATTTTAAGACTATCTGTAATAAACATGAGGACATGCTATCTTGTTCATTCTAAGGACAGTCATCATTGACGTAGCAAGTCTTCCCAGTGTGCCATTGACCGGTACCATATCTGTGGTATATTAGTTATGGCTGTTGATTTCGAGGGTATATATTTTTAAAAATCCTGAAAAAATATTTAAAGTTAATATTAATACTTCGTAAGCAATTTGAATTTAATAATGTCATAGAGTTTTACTATTGTTTCTTTCTTTTCTGGAAAATCTCCGCGTACCGGCAGACGATGGCTCAAGTACCGGCAACAGTCCGCGTACCACACTTTGAGTAGCACTGCTCTAGACGACACAAATGGGAAGTTGGTAGAGAATTTTTGAGCAAAGCATTTAACCTTGTCCGCTCTGGATGTGAGGATTTCTTATTGATCTAACAGAGATTTCTTCCACAATTCAGGATTGTAAAGTGTTTCATCACTAATACTATTTTATTTAGTCTCTTGTGAATACTTTATTTCATATTGTAAATATACATTGGGGTTTTTAATTTGTCGTTTTATTTCCCTCTAACCACAAACAAGAATTTTACATATGTAGATTAGTTAAGAATTTATGGAGAATGTAAGGTATTTAAATAATGACAAGTATGATCGATTAATATTGTGGTTTGCTTGGATCAATGATTATGACTGAATAAGTTGAAGTACAGTGTAAACCTAATATAAAGAATTTGTCGGGACCGGATAAAATTCTCTTATATGCGAGTTTCTCCTATATCCGGGTCTGTCTATTTTATATACATTACCACATGCTCTAATTTGGGACTAGAGAAAATATATCTTATATCCGGGTTTTTCTTATACCAAGGTATCTTATATCCGGGTTATACTGTATAAGTTCGTGCTTTTCTCATCTCTTTTATCCTTCTGGTACATTTTTGTAATTTTGTACAAAATAAATATTACTAGTCCTTAAATTGGTTGACATTGGTATGCCCAAGATCCAGGGGGCTTTCCTCTTAGGTAGTGCCTCTCAGTCAAAATGGAAGCTAGGTTTATTGCTCGGCGTCTGAGGCGTCCTAAAAAGAGGAAATGCTGTGTGGGCTTAGGAAGTTTTCTTCGGTGCAGCCGATAGACTCACTTTAAACCTGGAACATGTGTCACATCCCGTTGCGACTAACACTAGCCCTGACATTGAAGACCAAACTACTTGAGAAATAGTAGTAAATACTTCTAGCCAATTACAGATTACCACATTCTATTCAATATTATTTTTGCTTCGGTAATCAGCATGAACAGAGTATTAAAACCTAAAATTCTTGATCTAAGCCGTAAGATCTTCGGGACAGAGAAAATATGAAGTTATTAGTGTCGAACTTTTTAAAACTTTCTCAAGTATATTAAGGATGAGAAGTTTGATATTCTTATAAACAAGGTATAGTCTGATATCTACGAACTGTTCAAAGAATGTACAAACTTTGAAGAAACGATTAACATTCTAAAGACAGCTTCCATCCAAGAAAAATGAAAAATACACGCCAAGCATATACTAGCAACCAAAATTCAACAGGCTGGAGAACCTCGGATCAATATCCAAGCATTGCACGTTCTGACGAAGGACTATAACTTCAAAGGTGTCACCGCTCAAGTTTACAATGAGGGAGTTATTAGAGACGCCTTTATTTCTGGTTTATTCTAATCTCGTATTCAGCAGAGACTTCTAGTAAACAAAACAGCTTCACATAAGTTGGAAATCAAGTGTGAAGTGTGGAAAGGTTTATCCTAAATTTTTAAACCTATTCTGCTGATATCTAACAAGTTATCAAGCGACGTCGGTATTGAAACCTCAAACTAACGTCTTAACTTCTCAGCAGAAGGAAAATCAAAAGCAGGAAGACTCTCCAATATCTGTTGCTAGCAAATCTCTTTTAAAATAAATGTGCTCTTTTCTGTAGAGGTTCTAGGTACCCTTGAATTAAGTGTCTGGCTCGAGGAACAATTTGCTAAACTTGTAAGAAGGGGGATCATTTTGCCAAACTCTGTTGTCTGAACGCTAAGTTTTCTGTTGCATTAACCGTTATAGCCACGGTAACTACTTGGCTACAGAGAGTTTCAAAAATCACGGTAAAATGCCTCTTGAACAAAAACACTTACCGCACTAATAGATTCGGGAAGTAGCCATAGTTATAGTTCAGATAAAGATAGTTCAGACTATGGGTTTGGGCATTAGAATTACTAACTCTAACGACAGTATGGCTTTGTTTGAATTGTTATTAGAAATTGTATGAAAATATAAAGCGATTTTACGGTGGGTACAGACACTTACAAAAAATTGAATTAATCCTTATTGGATAATTTATGTGTTGATGTGATTCTTGAACAAGACTTTCAGCGTATGTACAAAAAAGAAGATATTTTATAGAAGAGTAACAGACCACATCTAAATCCATGTAGACTAATTAGCACAAAAAATTGACCTCCTCTGTTTGAAAATCTGTCGCTTAACTGTAGACCGCTATCTGTTTGGTTTGGTTTGCTTTGTTTTAGAGCATATCAATCTCAATGGATTATTTAATGCCGACAATATTTTTACTATAGATTTGTATGAATAGAATATGTATTCTTTCTAATAAAAAAACTTGTAGATCAGGTTTCATTGAAGTATTTTTGTAAAGTGGGTTTTGTCTAAAGTCAGATGCATTGCTGGTATGTATTTCTTTTCAAAAATGTATTGCTGACAATATTTTTTCTTTAAAAATGTACTCCTGGAATTTTTACTATAAATGTTTATTTTTATACTTTCATGGTGTTTTGACACCAGTTTGGGGGTTACTTATTTACCCACAACTGGTACCCTAACAAGTGCTACCACATCGAGTCAGGGTAGACCTGGGAGCAACAGCAACTAAGAACAAGGCCTCTTTTTAATAAGAATTAAAAGTGAGGGCTGGAAAGCTCGTGCCCACCTATGGCATCAGTACATCATTTTCGGCCTGATCTGGCTTTTATAACGGTAAAGGATAGCATGAGTAGTAGGGTGCCTTCTGGAGTGGTGTAGGGAGCCGATCATTTTACCTGCAGTTTTAGCGATGGATAGTACATACTAATTCATTTTGAGGTCGTGTGTTAGTCTGAGGACAAAGATCCTCTCAAGGCTTCCTCGGGGTGGGGGTTTCAGAACTCTAAACCCGTTTGAACGAAAACGTTCCCTAGTAGAGAAAGAAGCTAACGCAAATATCAAAGCAATCAACAAATGGTGTCATCATCTAAAAGGAAAATGTGTAATAAGCGTAAACTTTCGAAGACTAAAACGACAAAATTAATCACTTGCGAATCGAACTTTCTACTTATAAATATGGCATCAGATATTGACCGGACATAAAAAACGCATGCTCAGATGCATTAACAAGAGTACATTGTGCTTTTGTTGTAAATATCGACCTTAAAGATTAACATAATAATCTATGTCATCCTGGAGTATCAAGAATGATTCGGGTCGATAAATTTGCTCTGCTCAACAGGGAAAGTAAAGCAGATGACTGAAAAATAAAACGTGTGTGTAGAAGAAAGTTGAGATTTGTGAGAGGAGAAGACATGTTAATCAAAGTCTCCCAAAGCCCTTGGAAAGTCTGCAAACAGATTTCAAGGGACTGCTTCCTTCAAATCGAGGAGGAAACAAATATTTATTAACTATAATCGATCAATATAGTCGTTTCTCTTTAGCTTTTGTGTGTAGGGACATGCTCATTACAATTGCAGTGACTTGTTTAAGCAGATTATTCTGCATATTTTGTATTCTAAATTAAATACACTTTGATAGAGTTTTGTCAGAGGAGTTGAGGATATTTTTTCAAGAGAGTTATAGCTACTAACAGATTTACTACGTAGAACCCACGGAGAAACAGTCAAGTTTAGATACTGAACAGAACTTAACCTTAATCAAGAGCTTTACCTGTGCATCAATAGGAAACCGTTTAATCAGACGCTTCCGTTCTTTACAACCACTAATTCTTTTCCTCATTAACGGATGTTTTCTTATCTAGACAGTCTAGCTTTGAAAGATCTGTTCCTTCGTAGGTTGACAATTTCTGGAAAAACGTTCATGAGAAACTACGTTCAGAACAACAATATAAATTTTACGTATTACTTATTGACGAACATATGATATTGATAACCATTCTAACCATATCTCATGACTAAAATTTGATAAACTCCACTTGAAACATGATTGCAAATATTGACACCCTAAGTTGTTCTGGCGAATTTTAATCATAGTCTAGGGATTTAAGTTTATTCAGCTTGTTTTTAATAAATGTTGCAGTATTTTCAACTGACAAAACAATAGACTGGCCAAGTCAGTCAAGTGTCATACGTGAAACACGCTTCGGCGATCATGTCTCGAAAGAGACATGACTGACTGGGCAGAAAATTATCCCGCAGTAGGTTGCCATTGCTTTCTGCGGTAGACTGGTTGCCAGCCAAGGCTATAGAAACCAATCTGTCTTGTTATTTAAACCATAACTAGAAGGAATAGACGGATTAATACTTTTCCCAAGGGTATTTGCGCGTAAGTGAATGCAATGAATTCAACTGGAATTCGAACTCGGCTCCTTGATTTCTTGTTCCGAGCCGATATCCACTGCATCACACCACAAGGCAGCGTAATAAAATGAAGTAAGCTGTCTCTAGAATGTCATAGAACTGCGAATAACGCTCATTTTATTAAACTTACTCCAAATTTTAATTACTAAGAGCTAAGAAAATCATACAACTTTAGCTCGTTTCTTTTTCTTCTTCTTTCTGTATCGATCGATATATCTATCGATCCATCTGTCTGTTCAAATCACCGTCTTTCGTTCTTTCACATGACTGGTCACCCGGTAAATTCATAAACCATTGTACTAAAAACTGTCTTTATTATAAACCATATTAAGAAGGTGTCTGTTTGTCCGCATTTTTAAACTCACTGAAAGAAAAAAAAAAGATTGCACCACTGTGTTAAGTTTATATCGCACCTAAAACTGGAAAAGCTCTTGTTTTGAGCTAAAATGCACGCAATGTGTTTACATTACGAAGATGAGACCAAATAAAAATATAAGTTTATTTCAAGTTACTTTGATCGTTCATTGAATATAATATTAACAACAGCGGCGATGTTTACACAAATATATTAAGGTAGCGAGTGGAAAAGAAAATTATATTTCTCTGACATTCATTCGCATAGAGTTACTTTATTTACCTCTCTTCTCTTTTTCTCCATCTGATATATATATATATATATATATATATATATATATATATATATATATATATATAAGGACTTTGAAAATAGTAGCTACTTTAGCATTTACGCATCGTCCATTCAGTAATGAGTTAGAACACTTTTACCTACTGGTGTATGTTTACATGGTTTATCACGCACTACTTCTATCGAGCGCCCATAGCTCATAGGTAGAATCGCCGACTGATGACAATTCGGTCAGGTTCAAATCTTGGCTAAAAGCAATCGGATATCTAAACGTACTGATGAGCTGCAAAACAGATCTGTCTGAGGATGACTATATACATATATATATATATATATATATATATATATATATATATATACCTTTTTTATTCCCAGAGACTGCACTGAGAAGTATTCTGTTACACGTCTCAACAATAACGAACGTTCTACTGCGATTACCACTGCAACGAGGTTTTACGGAATTAAGTTACAAGCCTCGTATCCAACCAGTTTTATATCCGGTTTTTCATTTACAGTGCCCAAGTTGTCCTTTTCTTAATTACTGCCTAGGTTCGATATTGTTTAACTCTGGTGATTTTTTTTCGGTGTGATTTCACTTTATATATATATATATATATATATATATATATATATATATATATGTGTGTGTGTGTGTGTGTGTGTGTGTGTGTGTGTGTGTGTGTGTGTTGTGTGTGTGTGTTTCGCTTCCGAATATGTTGACGGACCATTTAGGTTGTTGCCCAAGACCCGGTCGGTTACCCATTTCTACGCTTTCCAGAATTTATTTACATAAAGCTACATCGACCGATTTTGTGCATGCAGAAGGAGAACCCTCTTAGTTGTCTGTGTCTCATGGAAGGGTTGTGTGTAATTTTCATTTTTTATACTCACTAGGAACTCATTTGCACCGATTTGTTTGTTTTTAAAAATAGATTTATTTTAATCGTGGTTTATCCCACACTCGTGTCTACCTTTTTCAGTTTTCTCGTTCTAATGAATCATTCCGAAAATGTGTTGGACAAAAAAAAATGGGTTCCGTTATGATTCTTTTGTTTAAATATCAGGCTAGTTTTTCTGAAAGCAAAACACTGCGCCTCCTTGGGTTAACTCTCATAACAGTCCTCAAGTGGAATTACTATATCGAATCCATAGCTAAATCTGCTGCTAAAAGGGTTGGTTCTCTGTGTAGGGCCAGGAAGTTTTTTTTCCTGTCTGAAATCATCCTGTACATATATAAATCTACCATCCGCCCGTGCATTGAATACTGCTGCCATATCTGGTCGGGTGACCCTGCTATCCACCTAGACGTCCTTGACAAAATCCAGCGGAGAATTTGTAATGATCAATCCCAACTTGGTAGCTCAGATAGTCACTTTCTCAGCGGCACAATGTGGCTTCCCTATGTCTCTTCTACAAATACTTACACAACTTCTGTTCCGATGAACTTTGGTGCTCCCTAAGTATGAATTTACTCGAGCCACAACATTAGCAACTAGGTCCCACCCTTTTATTGTAAAACTAATAAAGTGTAAATGCAAATTCTATTCCATCATCTTCTTTTCTCGCATTTCCCGCCTGAGGAATTTTCTTCCGTTTACTTGCTTCCCGGACAGCTACAATCTCCGAGAATTTAAACGTAAAGTTAATAGTCATCTCCTATCTCATTGAATTGCATCCTCTCTCTCTCATGCTCCTTTTATCGTCCGCTCCACTCTCATCAGTATTCTCATCCTTCCCTTACCCACTTCCTGACACTCCCTATAACCTGTCAATCTTTCTCATAACCTTCCTCCTACGTAAACCCTTGTGCACCAGTGGATGTAAACTGCCTTGCTTCGGGCGATATAATTTTTAAAAAATATCATAAAAAAATATAATTTTAAGATATGCTATATTTATGGATTTAACTGCTCAATATCGATAATAGAGCGTATTTAAATATACGAGTGGACATTGATGTCAACACTCAGTGGTTTCATTCTGTTTCATGTTCATATGCAATGGTCATGGTCTGACGATTGCGTTTATGCATAAAAACAAAGTTGCCGTTATTTGCTGACTATAATTATAAAGTATTTATTTATTTACTTTTTTTGTTCTGGGAACAAAATAATAGCTAACTTTTCTTCTCGGTACAATCTGCATACATCGCCACCGCTGTATGGTTTGGCTATTTTCACTATACTCCTATGTTATATCAGGGTATTTTCCATTTTTCAATTTTAATTTTAACACATGGCTAGCCAGTTTGGTACAATTTTTTTTAGCTTTTCCAGTTTAAGAGTAGATTTATTATTGTTCCGTCTGTTTTTAAAAATGTCTTTAGTAGACTCCAGATATTTACAAAGCAGTGATACATGACATAGATGGACAAACAAAAACATATTTGAGGTGGCGATGTATGCAGATTCTGGTAATAAGAAAAGTTAGCCATTACGTTGTTCTCGGAAGAAAAAAAATTACTAAATGAAAGATCAAAACTTATGTCCGGATGTAATTACACCTATGAATACAAACTAGCGCTGTAAGATCCTAAAATAACTTCTCCCTAATTTTGAAAAGTTTTAGTTGTTTGAAAATTCCACTCACGCGTTCGTAAAAATTCCTGTTCATATGATTGAAAAACAGAAAAATCGGTTTTCGTAAATCGCCTGAAGATAACGAATAACAAAAAAAATTCTCAAAAGTTCTACAATATAATTGTATTGAGCACTTTTTAATACGACTGTATACTGGTCTAATTTAATTATGACCAAAAACGAATATATATATATATATATATATATATTTAATCATTTCACCCCGAGCAAGGCAGAAACGCCACTGATGTACAGGGGGTTACATAAATGTAAAAAGATTAATTAGAAAAGAGTGAGGAGTACAAGCTAGTTAGAAAGGAACAATAAAAAGCTGAGAAAGCAGGTGCAATGACAGATACATAGGCGGAGAGAAAGTGAAGATTATACAGGGGAGGGGAGAGAGCTAGAGTCCAGTGGTTAGTAGATGAGTATTAACTTTGCATTTAAATTTCTGGAGGTTGTAGCCGTCAGGAAAGCAAGAATACGGGAGTGAGTTCCACAGGCGGGAAGTGCGAGAGAGGAAGCTATATATATATATATATATATATATATATATATATATATATATATATATATATATATATATTACTACCAGTGAAGAAAAAATGTGTATTTATTATTAACAGACAGCTTGATTGGCGTAATTTTTCTAAAATTTCACAACACTGAGAGAAGAGTGCGATTTGCGAAAAGAATAATGCAATGTTTAACTATTTTTCGACTGTATTTCTGTCTTCTAGTTGTTTTTGAAGATTGGATAAAAGTATTAAAAATATGTTTCAAAAATGCGCAGACTTTGTACAAACGTCGCTTGTATTGAGAAAAAAAACGATTTTATTGGTAATCAAGGCGACAACTTATATAACATGAAAATGGTTTGAATGCGATGTAAATAAACGTAAATAACACGATAGGGTCGTGTGAATCTTGAAATTTAGCGTTAGTAGAATTGTTAGAAGGAGAAATTAATCAAATAGTTTAGTATAAATCTTATGAAAATTCCCTGTCATTTTATTCACCTCCCTCAGCGGTGGAACGTTAGTAGTATGCATATTATATATATATATATATATATATATATATATATATATATATATATATAATCGTGTCGCCCCAAGCAAGGCATTTTACTGCTACTGTTGTGTAGGGGGGTTACATAGGAAGAATATTATGAGAAGGAGTGAGAAGTTGCAGGTTGGTGTTAGGAAGAGAGTAGGAGAAGGAAGAGAGTACTGATGAGAGTGGGGTGGACGGAGAAAAAGGCATGAGAGAGAGAGGATGTAAGTTAGTGAGACTGGAGATGACTATTGACTTTACATTTAAATTCTTGGAGATTATAGCTGTCGGGAAAGCAATTATGCGGAAGGGAATTCCACAGGCGGGAAGTGCGAGAAAAGAAGCTGCTGCAGTAGAATTTGCGTTTACAAATGATTGTTTTCACAGTAAAAGGGTGTGACCTAGTTGCTAACTTGTGGCTCGAAGAAATATATATATAGGGGGTACCAGTGAGCTAAGTTCATTGGAGCAGAAGTCGTGAAAGTATTTGTAGAAGAGACACAGGGAAGCCTTACTGCGTTGGTGATGTTCATGCATTTTATAGCTTAAAAGGTCGGAGGATTTTACACATTTTTCCAGAATATGTATCTTAGTTATTATAATCATTCAGCTAGGTGCCATACGTGATACACGCTTTGGGCGATCATGTCTCGAAAGAGACATGACTAACTGTGAAGAAGATTAAGCCGCAGTAAGTTGCCATTGCTTTCTGCGGTAGACTGATTGCCAGCTATGGCTATAGAACCCAATCTGTCCTATTATTTTACCCATAAATGAAGGGAAGAGAGGGATTAATACCTTTCCCAAAGTTATTTGCGCGTACGTGAATGCAACGAATTGAACTGGAATTCAAACTCGGCTCCCCGATTTGTCGTTACGAGTCGATAACCACTGCACCACAACCCACGACTATTATAATCATTACTTGAGAATATAGAAAGACAATAAATTAAAACTTATGTTTGTGACACGGTAACAAGTCTTTTATGTTTGCCCTAATTAGAAATACCCTTTTTATTATTAACATTATGTTGTTCTTTTTATCATATTTCCATTGTTGCTATGGTCGCACTACCTAACAAGTCTGCGGGAAGACCTAAGACAGATCGTTGTGTGTTGCTATGGCTTCTTTTCATGTTTTTTTCTATCTCCTCTACCATCGATAGACAAAGTTCTCCTTAGTGTGTCAGCTGTACTTAACAAGACAATTTTTTAGTATATGGGGTTTCCAGGGATTTTTAATATGTGTTATATCATTTTTATCATTCCAAGTACACCTACTATCACTGGAACGATTCTTGTTTTCAATTTCCACATTTTTTCTATTTCAATTTCCAGGTCTTTATATTTTGACAGTTTTTCGAATTCCTTGGTTACAATCCGATGGACATGCCATATCAGTTATTAGGCAAGTTTTTTTTTCTTTCTGGTTTTTAACAATAATATCCGGTCTATTTACTTCAGTTTTTCTGTCTGTGTAGATAGTGCAATCCCATAGAATGGTGACATCTTCTATTTCTGTAACCGGAGCTAGGTGGTATTCATACCAGTATATATTTACATATTTTCCATAGTATTTGCACATTGTCCAATGTAAATATTGCCCCACTCTATTGTGATGATTGTATATTCGTTTGGGGGCAAGTACAGAATACCTGAGATTAGATGGTCTATTGTTTCTTGGTATTTATCACAGAACCTGCATTTTGGATCCACATTATTATGTATAATATTTGCCTGAAAGTTCCAACTGGAAAGACTTTGTTCTTGGCTTCAGTCTCAGACTTTAATCCAGATGCACGTAACCATCAGTGAGTATTAACTTTATCAACATTGGATTTATTGGCACGTTCTAGATATTGGCCATGCAGAGGTATGTCATGCCAGCGGTGTTCCATCTGTTCAAGAGCTTTACCCTTGGTTTTCTTTTTCATATTTTTTGTTGCAATAGTTGGTTCTTGGCTTTTGTTTTGCTTTTCTACAGAATCTACTAAATGTAAATCTTGTTTGTATTTACTGCCTTATTTTATTATTGAATATTTTTCTTTTTGTTTTCATGTTGTTTGACTAATTGTATCATCCAGTCCTTTGTTGTTTCTATGTATCTTAGTAAGCCAATAGTTTTTGACAATTCTAGCTGAATAAGACCTCTTCCACCTTCTTTACGGGGTATGTATAGACGGTCTACATCGGTCTTTGAATGAGGCAGCTTATGCTTAGAAAAAAGCCTTCTTGTTTTAGAATTCATTCGTCTGATGTCGTTTAGAGTCCAGTTCAAGATGTTGAAACTAAATTGGACCACTGGGATAGCAAGGCTATTAATGGCCATAATTCTGTTCTGAGAATTCAATTCAGTTTTTAATATCAGTCGTATTATCGTTATCATCATTATTATTATTATTAAACATGGCCTCGAGCTCATGAAGCCTGTGGGCTTAGGGAGGATCATTCTTCTTCGATCTTTGCGAATGAATCACAAAGAAATAACATGAAAATTAAATAACAGAAACCGCATCACTCTAAGGCAATGAATAACAGTAACAACTAAAATGGATATTTGTCTATATTTCTGATGCGATGTAGTATTTACACTAGTTACATTATTCGGACTATTGTCCCCATCTTTGTTGCCATTTGTACGACGTTTCGGCCGTTGTACACTCTCTAAGTTGTTCACCAGCCTGGTATTGAACTCACAACTCTTAGGGTCTAGACATTGGAACTAACCAACGTCTATACCCACTGTGCCGTCTGTCTTTAAGTGTCCGGTTAGAGGGAGATAACTCATGACTGCCAAAAGAGGCTTTGAAAAAGAAATGAGAATGATATACTCCAGTAGTCGTAATAAAGGTTTCGGTTCGAAAATTCTAGCACTTGAAGAAGGCCGGAATATACAGCGGCTGAAACCTGATACAAATGGCAACAAAGATAATAACAATAGTCTGATTAATGTAAATAGTCTAAAATGGATAACATAATTAACTCCAATAATCACATAATCAATATGACGGTGTCCCATGCTATGACAAACAAACAGTGAGGAAGGGAGACCCCATCAATACTAGAAAGAGTGATAGCAGTTACTGAACTTGACAAACCTATTTTCCTGAAAAAATTGTTTTAAGAGAAAGAATTTATGAAATTCAAAGGACATTGCCCCGTCAATGAGTGCCGGAAGCTTCCTTATAAGGAATCATCTAATATTACCATTAACCTTACCATCTTTAGTACAACCAATGTTTTAGATATTAGCACACACACACACACACACACACACACACACACACACACACACACACACATATATATATATATATATATATATATGTGTGTGTGTGTGTGTGTGTGTGTGTGTGTGTTACTACAGAAGTTAATGGACACCGCTGGACTTCTGTATTTATTTTGTATCTATATTGTTCGTTAGGAAATATCTGGGAATCAATGGAATAATTCCGTTAAAAGAGAGAATATATATCGACATTTCCATACATATATGGAAATGTCATTAATATATATGTGTGCGCACGTGTGTGTGTGTGTGTGTGTGTGTGTGTGTGTGTGTGTGTGTGTGTGTGTGTGTGTGTGTGTGTGTTTGTTTTAAAGCGAGCGTACGTGTGAATGATCGCTTCTTTTTTTCTTTTCTTTTTTTCTGTGTTTGTGTGTATATTCCACTGTTCGTGTACTGTGTAAGCACGTAAACTGGGCTGGTTTGTTCGTTATCTGCAGACATAATACCATTTTTCCACGGTTATTTTTATCTTTCTTGATTCGAAACGAACCAAACTAACATCTGAGACTGAAAGGATTGGTCGGCGTTTCGTTGTCATATTTCATCTTGATTCTTCGCTTCCAGAAACGCAGCGTCTGTTCTAGCCACGCTCAAAAATATCGCCTAATTACATTGATACCAACTCTCGGGCAGCTATCAACATGGCAGCCAGTGAAGAAGACAATTTCCTGCCCGTCGACCAGTTTAATAACTTTCTTTCTTTTTTTATTATTTTCCTTTTCTTATTTGATTTTCTTAACTTCTCAAAAACTTTTTCCTTTATTCTCTCCCATAATGCCTCATTTTTTCTTTTTTATTTTATTCTGAGTTTTGTTTGGATTCATACTTTTAATTCTTTCTCTTTAGTTTCTCTCTTTTTTTTTCTTCCTTTCTTTCTTCGTTTTGCCTGTTTTTTTTTTTATTTTCCTTTCATATTGTTCTTTATTTTCCTTCGTCTACTTTTTTGTTCCTTTCTTCATTTCTCAGTTATTTCTTTTTCTGTTTCCTATCTTCTATTTACTTTTTTTGTTGTTTTAGCCTTTTTTTGTCGTTTTCTTTTTGGAATGTTTTTAAAGTTTAAAGACTCTTTTTCTTACATGTTAACTTTTTCACTTTCTTTCCTATTTTGGTCTTATTTTTTTTCTTTCTTGTTTGTTTTTCTTTCTTTCTCTGATTTTCTATTTTTTCGTTTTTTATTCTATTCTCCGAAACTTTTCTTTTACTCTTTCTAACAATGTCTTATTATTTTCCTTAACGTATTTTTTATTTTCTTATATTTTATTAATTTCTTATGATTTGCTGTGATTTTTCTTTTTTATTTATTCAGTATTTTTATTTCTTCTTCCCAATTTCTCTTTTATTTTCTTCTTTTCTCTTTTTTTTAATTTTTTTACCTACGTTTTCGTTTTTTATTTTTTTCATCACTTCTTTTCCATTTCTTATATGTTTCTTTTTCTATATTTTTTTTTATTGGTATTTTTTCTGTTTTTTACTTTTTTATGAATCGTTTATTTTCCTTTTCTTTTTAATTTAGTTCTTTTATTTTGCTTTTCTTCAATTTTTACTGTTTTCTTTCTTTTTTATTTTCCTCTTCTTTCACTGTTATGTTATTACTTTTTCTTTCTTTCTTTCTTTCTTTTTTCTTACTATTCATGTCTTTTTATTCATCTTCATAGATCTTTTCTTTTTATTCTTCCTCACTTTTTTTTTCTATTTACTGTGTTATGTCTTTACGTTTTGTTTCATTTAAAACTTGTTTTCGTTCTTTTCCTTTTTTATCAAACCATCTTTTTCCTGTTTTGTTCCTTCTCATTTAGTTTTCTTACAAACATTTATTTTCATCATTTGTTTTTCTTTATCTTCAAAAGTCTTCATTTTCTTTACATCCTATCAGTTTTTCGTTTTTCAAGTTGTCCTTCAGTTTCAATTTATATTTAATTTTTGTCTTTCTTTTATTAATTCTATCTTTCTTTCAATCTGTCTTTCTCTTTTACTCCTTTTTCTACGTTTATATTTGCTTTCTTTTTTTATTTTCCCTTTGCTTTAATTTTTTGTTTAATTCTATTCTTATATTTATTTACGTCTCTCTCTCTCTCTCTCTCTCTCTCTCTCTCTCTCTCTCTCTCTCTCTCTCTCTCTCTCTTGAGGTCAGTTGTCAGCAATTCTCGCTTTTTCTCATTCAATCCCCAGATAATTTCTCTTTGTAGATTTGCTACCGCAGACGTTTAGTGTTGTTTTTTATATCGCAGTTTACACCATCAGTAAACGTTCTTACAAAATTTGCTTTCATCTCCCAAGCTTTGTTTATCCCTTTCATTATAACGATTTTGTCTACCTGTACCCATTATATTTCTCATATAATTCATTTTCTTTCGCTTCAATTTTATTTATATTACCTCTGTTATATGTAATCCCTAATACAGATAACTTTATTATATGCCGTAAAACATTCATTAACACTTATGATTACATGCAGCACATAAAACATTAATAAATTATCGTTATTTTACCGATATATATATAAGACACACTTTCCTCCCACAAAAATAGGTAAGAAAATGACCTTTTGTCTTATATATGAATATAAGGTATCAGTTGGCAATTTTATCGCCAACGCTTGCTAAAGAAATTTGATAGACTCCGTTCCAGGTTTATTTGTACTATTAATGACTCATACGCTATTATTATTATGTCATTTTTCATTATAAATTATTCTTGCTATAGTCGCACTACTTACCAAGTCTGCAGGAAGACCTAAGGCAGGCCGTGGTGTATTAATATGGCTCCATTTCATGTTTTTTCTTATCTCCCTAACATCCCTGGCGTTACATAGACAAAGTTCATCTCAGTGTGTAGGTCCTGCTTGACATGACAATTTTTTGTATATCTCTTAAGCTGAGGTTTCCAGGGATTCTTTCAATGTGTTCTTTTGTTCCATTTTTTATCATTCCAAGTGCACTCACTATCATTAGTACGATTCTTGTTTTCATTTTCCACATTTTTTCTATTTCAATTTCCAGGTCATTATATTTTGACAGTTTTTCGAATTCCTTTATATTACAACCCGTTGGACAAGCTATATCAATTCATAAACAAGTTTTTTTCTTTTTGGTTTTCAACGATAATGTCCGGCCTATTTGCTTCAATTTTTCTGTCTCTGTAGAGGATGGAACTCCATAGAATGGTGACATCTATTTTTGTAACCGGTGCTGGGTAATGTTCATACCAGTGTTTGTTTACATATTTTCCATAGTGTTTGCACATATTATTATTATTATTATTATTATTATTATTATTATTATTATTATTCCGCCCGGTTTATTTTATCAACTGGAGAACTTGTATTATAGATGTTGTCCATGAAGTTCGTACGGCCACAAACAGATAACACCTTTGACAAAATATTTACAGTACCAATCAATGGCGGATATCTGAAACTATTAGATACAAAGCTTTATTTCGATTTTATTAAAGTATATATTTAAGGTTCACCAGTATACGGATAAAAACGAACTGAGTATATGCACAAAGTCAAAAAGGGGTGTAAAATAAGGATGTGATGTGCGTTGTGGAGCAGTTGATATCTGCTCAGAGCGAGAAATCGGAAAGCCGAGTTCGAATTTCAATAGAATTCGTTGCATTCACTTACGTGCAAATAACCTTGAGAAATATATTAATCCATCTCTTTCCACTCCAGTTATGGGTGATATAGTAGGACAGATTGAGTTCTTTCAACCAGTCTATCGCAGAAAATAATGTAAACCTAAGACGGGAAAATATTCTGCCCAGTCAGTCATGTCTCTTTATAAGCGTATGCCACTTAACTGACTGACATCCAGATCTGGTCAACCCTACAGTGAGGCTATCCTAAGGGAATTGGGGGTAGTATCTGTATTTACTATCGGACGTCGCAATCTGAACAATATAAGATACTCAGCTGACACTATGTTGATGGCCAACTCAGAAAGAAAGCTACAGGTAGCAAACGAAAGCGAGAAGAAAGGATTTACTAACAATTATAAGAAGGCAAGAAGTACAGTCAACAGCAAGAGAAAAAGCGCAAGATAGAAATTAGGAATTGGAGACAGTCAATCAGTAAAGGGCCATACGTGATACACGCTTGGGCGATCATGTCTCTTTCGAGATATGGCTGACTGAGCTAAAGATTTTCCCACAGTAGGTTGCCATTAGTTTCTGCGGTATACTGGTTGCTAACCAACGCGATAAAACACAATCTGTCCTGTTATTTAACCCATAGCTGGAGGAAAGAGACGGATTAATATCTTTCCCAAGTGTATTTACGCGTAAGTAAATGCAGGGAATTCGACAGGAATTCGAATCCAGCTACCCGATTTCTCGTTCCGTTGAAGTCTGACCGGACAACGCATGTCCGGTCAGACTTCAACAAATAGTGTAGTGTCAGATTCGCAGTGCATTCCTGGAGAGCTAAAGACGAAATTATGAATAAAATTCTTTTGTGGGAGTCTACAGGAAGAAGATCTAGGAAAGGATGACAATCCACGACCTATATAAGTCAGATTTATGACGATATTAGCTGCAATCTCTCTGACCTATCAAATATGATGAAAAACAGAATTCAGTATAGCGACAGAGAGTCACAGGAATCCGTTTAGACAGTCTGATCAGATGATGATGATTAAATGTGATTATATTCTTAATGATACAGCGTACGATGGATAAATTGCCGTCTAAATGGGTAGCCCTTAACCATGAAGGCACAGTGGTCACTCCCTGGGGAATTTTCAAAATGCTCGCATACCCATGAATAGTCTAACAAACGATTGCATAGGAAAATTCGTCCAGTAATAAAGCTCGTAGAGTTAGATTCGCAGGGCATTGCTGGTAAGCTAAATACGAAAATATCTTAGTTCTTTTGTGGAAGCGTAAACAAAAAAAATTATCAGAAGACGGCACGCCAAGACCTGAATCAAGCAGATTTAGGAAGACATAAACTGCAATCTTTGTGACTTGCCGAATATATGATGAACAATACAATTGGATAACAAAAGAGAGCCATGGGAATCCGTGCAAACGGTGCGACCGGTTGATAATGACTCACGGTTAATTCGCAAGTATATTTTTCTTTGAAGGCATAACACCCGAATGTTCTCCAAAGTCTCCCATTGCGATAAAGAGTTTACCCAAATAGAAATGTCTCTGGCGAATGGCCTCTCAGCATGTTTTGCCTATTGAAGTTGTGTGATTCAATGTTTCTCCTTTACATGTCCCCATTCCTTCAAAATATAGGGGATCACGGTTCTCTACAACTTCCCGTCCTTTGTTACTCTTAGCGATGTTTATCTTTATTATCTCTCCTGATCCCTGTACTGCCAACCATTTACACAAGCTCGTTAAGTAGGTCATTCGCCGATTTCCTGTACCTCTTGTTGTATTCAACAATTCATGAGAACGTTAATTTTTTCAAGTTTCCTTTCCTCATCATGAGCCACAAAAATTTCAGTTGTCTCTTTCTGATTCTAATTATTTTTTGTTTGCTTTCATTTTCTCTAAAATATCCTCGTTGCAACATAGCATCCTCAGCAACCTTCTGTAGAACGCATTCTTGTTGCCTCAAGTCTCTTCTTTATCTGTGAAGGGATTTTTCAGCAGTCGCGGCTTCATGAAAGGAATAATATTACATAACAGCTCTGTACCCTTTTTTTTTTGTTTCTCGCGAAATTTTCGTGTTTCTTAATACTTTGCTTAACTTTTGGACCTTATATTTTGGTATTACAATGCACCTTCAGATTTCTATATCACATTTTCCATTCTCTGTTAAAAGACATTCTAGAGCTCAGAAAATATAAATAGTCTCAGTCATCATTCGAAATCTGTCCGCTCATTTTGTTTTTCGTACCGATATCCATTGTTCCATTCTGGAAACACAACATTAATCTTCTTTTAATTGCCATCTCTCTTCAGGACGTAGGCGATCATGGCCCTCTACATATTCCTGTCCTTTATAGCTCTTAATACTTTTTGTAAAGTATTTTGTAGATTTAATTTTAAAAGATATTTAATTCATCCGATCGTTCCTAATTAATACATGGCAACGTATAAACAAAGTAGTGCTTCGAAGTAATGGTGAAAAAGCTAATCTTGAAGATATTTACTATTGTGTAGTAAACTCGAAGAGAGATCCTTAGGAAAGGCATAAACTCATCTCTTCTCCCACCAGCTATGGGTTAATTAGAAGGACTTTTATCCTTCTGTAGAACTACATATCGTTTGCTTCAAGTCTTTCCTTCATCTTTGATGGGCTTGTCCATCATTCTTAACTAAGCTCCTTGAAATTTCATAATCTGTATCTGAAACATTTAACTGAAACCTTGAATAGTTAAATCAAACTGTTTATGAAAAGAGATACAAAAAGTAGACGTGTGCAAAAGAAATGCATGCTGTCGTATTATTTTTTTTTTAATTTAATCATTTCACCCCAAGCAAGGCGGGACCGCCACTAATTTGCAGAGTATTACAGTTATAAAAAAGACTATACGGGGGTATTGAAGAAAGGATAAAACATGAATGGGATACAAAAAGATAAAAGATGACGACGTTGCACTTGAATTTTTGGAAATTATAGCTATTAAAGAAGCAAGTAAAGGGAAGGGAGTTCAAAGGGTATTAACTGCAAGGAAAGAAGCTGTTGGAGTAGAAGTGAGGTTACATTTAACTATTTCAACGGGTAAAAGAGTGGGACCTAGATGCCAGTCTAGTAGCACGCTTAAATTCACATGGACGAGGTACCAGGGAAAAAAGCTCATCAAAGCAGTTGCCGTGAAAATATTTGTGGACAAGACAGAGAGAAGCCACGTCACGTCGGTGAGAAAGTAACTGAAGTCAAAATGACAATTCAGGATCGATTACATTGCATATCTTTATTTGGATTTTGTCGAGAACCTCGAGATCTATAGCAGGAGAACAAGACCAGATATGGCAACTATGCAGTGCACAGACGAATGGTAGATTTATAAATGTGCAAGATGGATTCTGACGCGAAAAACTTTCTGGTCCGGCACAGAGACGCAAGCTTCCTAGCAGTAGATGCGGCTATTGATTAGATGTGGTTGTTCCACTTCAGGTCGGTTGAAAATGAAGAGACCAAGAAGGCTGAGTGTTTGCTGTCAAAGATACTTGCATCAGCAATACTGATGGCCGACAGGAAATTTTCTCTATAGTGGTTAAAGGTGATTTGTTTTGTTTTGAAAACATTAAAACATTGGAGTCCTTGCCCAAGTTAAACAGTTTCGAAATCCATTTCAAGAGCAGCGGCTTGGTTTACTTTGTCATCTTCGGTAGATTTCTTATTGAAACGAGAGTAAATGATATTGCCATCTGCGTAGATGAATAATTGGTAACTAATGACATCAGGAAGATCATTGATGAAGACCAGAAACAGCCTAAGATAGAGCCTTGGAGGACACCCACGTTTGTGTGAAAGGATCTGAAAGTTTGATTCTGTTGTAGTTCTTATTTTCATACGTTATTTATATCTCTCCTCGTGACCATGTCTATAATTTGCTCTCAGTTATTGCTCATAACTTTTATCTCCTTGCCATCTCTCCCAAAACTTGCTCCGCCATCAAATTCACCAGGTAGGTTGTGCACTGATTTTCTCTGGACTTATTACCTTTAATCTATTCTGTAAATAACAATTTTTCCAGGTCCCCTTACCTTATTATACGCCCTAGAATTTACAGCTGTTTGTTCCTGATATTAAGTATAAATGTCGTTTTTGTTTTCATTGTTTTTAGGACTACATTGTTGTTCACATTTTCTGAAAATGGTATCCACAGCATCCTTCTTTATAATAACATTTCTGTTGCCTCAAGTCTCTTCTCCGTCCGTGAGGAGATTGTCCTGCATTCACTATGATAGAAGAGGACTGATACTACATAGCAGTTCAGTACTCCGAAATATTTACTCTATCGTATGTAACTAGCATTATAGTCCGGGTTGCTCGGGTGTAATGAAAGCTTTAAAACTAATCCATGGTCCTGGAGCTCAGACTCTTTGTACGTTGGCACCAAAGACTAAAAAGCAATAGTTGTTTCCAGTTAAAGCGAAACCGTAGACTGAAAGAAAAATGAATGGATGTAAGTCAAATTTTCTTGGTATCGATATCAAATACGTTTTTTCGTCGTAAACTGAATTTTGAAGGCTAAATAAGTCCTCTGAGTAAATGGCATCATGGCTGAGACTAAGAACTACAATTATATTTACTTAGAACCAAACCCGAAGCAAAAACTAAAATAAAGAGGCTGAAAAACTGATTTTGATTAAACCCGGTAGGATATCGGGGTATCGATTTCCAATATCGGAGTCAAATAAGTCATCCAAGGATAGAACTGCAACCTTGTAACTTATGAATATCGTTTCTTATGTGTTTGTCTATGTGTGCATCAAATTTGATTAAAGTCAGACTACTCCTTCTATAACCCGATTTTTTCGATTATCGATTTTTAATATTTATCGGGTGTATCTCGACAAAAAACCTAGCTAAGAACACTTGCAGACGCTTATAGTACAACTGTGTAAAGTTTCAAGAAAATTGGTTCAGCCGTTTTGGAGTCTGTAGGTAACGGACACACACACATACATACACACACAAATTTCCATTTATAAATAAGTTTAGATTAGATAATTGCCAAAATAAATAAATAGCATAAATCTCAAAGAATTTAAATAAAATATTATATTAACCTTAAAGCAATTTTTTGCAAAACAGAACAGTGAATGCATTAGTTGTCTACCGTAATAAGTCTGGTCAATTTTTTTTATTTAAAGATGCTACTTCAATTAAACGAGAAAGCAATATATTTAGATGAAGTTTACGTCCAGGGTCTGACAATATTTTTATTTTATATTATCACATTGTGGGATTTTTAATGATAAAAGTGATGGAAATATAAACAAAAAGAAAAAGAAGCTAACTGAAATCGTTCAGACCATACACTGTAACGAAAGAGAAAGTCAGATATCTCGAAAAATAGTTCGTGTTTTGTGCGTGGTCTGATAAAGGAAAATTAAAGAAAATTGTTAGCACAAAAAGAGCTGCCAGAAGGATCAGAGAAGCTACGCTAATGTTCTTCCTTCGTGCGCATGCGTAGTCGCACCAACGTAAACATCACTTTAGTTCAGTGAAGTTCAAAAGGACGAAATGCATCCCACCAAAATTTTTCCACTTTGTCATAGTTTTATTGCCCTTGAATTCTTAGCAAAAAATTAAATCAAATTGATTAACTGAACAAATTATTTCTACTACTACCCAATCTATATGATGTAAATTTCTCAGGAGTTTTTCGTAGTAGAAAGCGATGACAATGAATGATTTTGCTTAGGATTTATCAACTCTCGAAGCGATTTCCTAATGTAACTCTTTTTGTTTTCCAACCATTGCCTCAATGTCTTTTCTTCTGTCCGTCTATTTTGTCATTGTTTCTTTTTGTAAGCGCTTTAGTTGCATTGGTTTTTAAGTTTCATTAATGTTGGTTTTGACATTTCAGTTCACTTATTTAAAATTTTATTTTAGCTCTCTTGATATAATTTCAACAATCATGGCAGATCATTCGGTATAAACAGCTTATTATTCATACATATTTATCCTTTTTTATTTTTAGTAAATAGGGCTTGTCAAAACAAAGTCTTCTTCCCTCATGAATATATACACGTCTACATATGCGCGCACACACATACAGACAGACACATACGCACATAGTGCTTAAGGCTATATCACGTTAAAATACAGGTTCTCGTTCGAACACCGAAGTTAAGCAAAGTTGCCCTTGCTCCGTATCTAGATGGGTGCCAGATTAAAAATAACAGATGCTGTATGTAAGCCATGGATTTTCGGGTTTCTTAATAGATAACTGCTTGGAATTAGCAATCAGAAAGCTGCGTTCCAACCTCTGCAGGGCTCGTTATATTCACATACCATAAGGAAACTTAGGAATCCATTTTTCCCCCGTCAAATATGGGTTAATTAATAAGATTTGTATCAGTAAAAATCATCACCATCTCGAAAAGAAACTAGAATTATTTTCTGACTTTAAATATCCTGAAAAGGGTTGATACGCTATAGAAATTAATCAATCACACATATTTAGATAGTTGGTTTACTCAGCACCGCTTAGATATGGTACAAGACAGAATGCATGGGGCACCCAGTGAGGATCGAACTCACTACTAAGTTGTAACAGTTTTTAGCGAGACAAGCTTGCTAACCATGACACAAAGCCAAAGTGAGCAAGCATAGATAGATAGATAGATAGATAGATACGGTATAATGTCTCTCACGTTTACGCCTCAATGTTTTCCCAAGACCAATTTAAAACCAGTGGTCTGTGGGAGATTACAAAATGTTATTATATCAGACGTAATTCTCGTAATAGCTCCCCAAGAAAATGAATAAATTTTATTTAAAAAATAGCTTTGATTCTTTGTATAAATCATTTCGCATTTTCAGTTCATTAAACATTTTCAATGTTACCTTGGTTATATATATGTACTAGCAGTATAGCCCGGCGTTACTCAGGTGCAATGAAAGCTTTAAAACTAATCCATGGTCCTGGAGCTCAGACTCTTTGGACGTTGACACGAAAGACTAAAAAGCAATAGTTGTTTCCAGTTAAAGCGAAACCGTAGACTGAAAGAAAAATGAATGGATGTACGTCAAATTTTGATTTCCTGGTATCGATATCAAATTTTCTGCACTATTGTAAAAACTACAACTTTGAAACATCTGAATATCGTTTCTTATGTCTTTGTCTATGAGTGTCTCAAATTTGATTAAAATCGGACCACTCCTTCTATAACCCGATTTTTTCGATTATCAATTTTCGATATTTATCGGGGGTACATCGACACAAAACCTAGCTAAAAACACTCGCAGACGCTTATAGTACAACTGTGTAAATTTTCAAGAAAATCGGTTCAGCCGTTTCGGTGTCTATAGGTAACGGATACAAACACACACAGACACACACACACAGACAAAGTTTCATTTATAAATAAGTTTAGATATATAAACATATATATATATATATATATGTGTGTGTGTGTGTGTGTGTGTGTGTGTGTGTGTGTGTGTGTGTGTGAAAGTGTGCGAGCGCGTTAAAAAACGGGGCACGCACCACTTACTTGCTACCCAGGTTTCGACCACTTAGTTCTCTTCAGGCAAGTAGCATGAAGAGGCCTGTCTGGTCAAAACCTGGAAAGAAAATAAGTGGTGTGTGTTCTGTTATTTAACATATTGTTAACTCTGCATATGCTCTCCGAAAGGGCAATACAAATGAAGAAGGACTTGTACCTATGTTTTATCGATTATGCGAAGGCGTTCGACAAAATACGCCACAAAGAATGGATAGAGATGCTCAGAAGCCTCGACATATTTGGGAAAGACATTACAGTAATTAAGAATCTCTACTGGCAGCAAACTGCCTGCATACGGACAGATAACGAATTCAGCAGATTTACAAAGATAGAAAGTGGCGTAAGACAAGGATGAGTTTTTCACTGGATCTATTTAACTTGTACAGCGAGACTATTCTGAGGACCCTAGATGTTATGTCAAGATTTGTTATCGGAGGCCACAATTTGAACAACATAAGGTATGCAGATGATACAGTGCTGATTGCAGACACGGAAACGAAACTACAAGACCTCCTACAGAAGGTAGCTGAAGAGAATGACAAACATGCACAACAAATAAACTTCAAGAAAACCGAATGCATGGTCATCAGCAAAAAAAGCAACCCAAATTGCAAATACAGGTGGGGGATACTAAAATCAAGCAGGTACGCAAATTTAAATACCTGGGAAGTGTTCTAACAGAAGACAGAAAGTGCGACGCAGATATCCGAAGGCAAATTGGCATGGCGAAGGATGCGTTCCAGAAGCTGAGTAAAGTATTATGAGACAGCAAACTTTCACTAGAAACAAAGAAGAGAGTACCAGATTGCTATGTGATGTCAGTTCTTCAATATGGAAGTGAATGTTAGACAATATCATCAAAGATGAAGGAAAAACTTGAGGCAGCTGAAATGTGGTTCTACATAAGGATGCTACGGATGCCATGGATCAAGCATGTGAGCAATGATGAGGTGTTGAAGAGAATGGCAACGAAAGGGAAATTAATAGTGAGCATCAGGAAGAGACAACTAAAGTTCCTGGGACATGCAATGAGGAAGGAGGGCTTGGAGAACCTGATACTAACAGGCCAGATAAAGGGAAAAAGAGACAGAGAAAAGCAGAGGATAACATATTTGAAGGGCCTGAGCAGTTGGATGACAGAACGGGGGTTGCGAAATGTTACAGGAGAAAGCATGCTGAGTGCCACCAGGGATAGTGAGACATGGAAGGCCATGATCGCCTACGTCCTGAAAAGACAAGGCACATAGAAGAAGAAGAATACATTGAGCACTTTTTCGAACTACCCTATGCTGGTCCAACCAACCACTGTTTGGCTAGTATATATATATATATATATATATATATATATATATATATATATATATATATATATATTTAAATTATGTGTATTTTGACAGCATTTTTTCATTAAAATTTCATTGGTAGTTGGAGTGCATCTGGGTACTACCAACTAGATAAAACATCCTAAAAAAACTCATGAATACTAATATTTCTCCGACAGACTCTAACAAAAGAATTAAGTTTATTATATATTACACTAAATCCACTACATCTAATTCATTTGTCCGCAACGACTCTTCCACCACCGTTAGTGATTTGCAAAAAACCAATGTAGTATATAAATTCATATGTCCATTTAGAGAATGTATCTCTAACAACCTCAATAATATCTACATCGGCCACACCACAAATTCGCTCTCACGGCGTCTGACGTTGCACTTAAATAAAAATTCAAATATATTCCGTCATTTAGAACAACACGGTTATCAACGCACACTTCTGAGAAAAACGCTTGTTGATAACACGTACATACTCAAACAAGAAAATAATAAGCAGAAACTAAAAATCCTCGAAGCACTCTACATTAAACAATTTAAACCTGGTTTGAATACAATCAATTTCGATATTTCCAATAACGTACTCAAATGTCTGTAATCAGACCAGGGACCACAACACCACTATTTTGTCACTGTCTTCGGCCATCCGCCACGGTAGGGATGGACTTATATTTTCAATTCAATTCTCTTTATTGTTAATAGCTTAAATGTTCTATGTTTACTGTGTGTTAATATTTACTCTTTGATAATGGCTTATGTGAGCCGAAAGCTTAGACCCGATAAAAAATTCAACAAATACTGTGATTTTTTGTTGTCTTTCAACGACATCGCCATCAAGTATATCAGACGGTATGAACGGATCC
>JBBBDQ010001395.1:2905000-2915000 GCA_037127315.1 Ascarosepion bandense | reverse complement strand
TTTACATACAGTGCTGAACTGACCCTATTATACTATGGAGTCGACAAAATAAAAAACAACTCGCATGCGCGAAATTAAAATGATGACAATTTACCTACCGCACTTTATATATATATATATATATATATATATATATATATATATATATATATAGTGCAAAATTGTTAGCCCGGGCAAGAAAACACTTCCAAAAATGTGTTTGAGGAAATAGATGAGGCCGAAATTTTTTCAGCACACTTTCTGTTTCCTATTTCCGAATCTATGATAGATCGGAAGCGAAATTATGTCTGACCCGTTCGATTCTTAGCAACAGATCCGAAGTATGGTTTTGTGATTTCTCTACCAAACAGCTAATGTTTCCTAAGTCACGAGATCTGATCTCGTGACTTTTTCCATTTTGGTCATTATTCAAAAATAACATCATCTTTGCAAAAAGCTGGCTGAATACTGTTTTTGCGATGAATGGCGTTTCTTATTTAAATTGGTTAAATCCACTTTTATGCTGGTAGATTTTTACACATTTTCGACTTGACTTCAGTTACGTTCCAAATCCCATTTCTTTTCGTTAATAATCTTTTTTTTTCTTTTGCTTCTTAAATGAATTCAAAATATTTTTATTTTCTCTTCTGAATGCTTTTCGCTTGCAATCGTCTTACTCTCTCTCTCTCTCTCTCTCTCTCTCTCTATCTATCTATCTATCTATCTATCTATCTATCTATCTATCTCCTGTATTCTTTTATCCTCAATTTCTCTTCGTTTTTCCATATTCTATTCTTTAACCTTTTCTCTTTTCATTTTCATTCTTCTTTCTATCTTCCGCTAATTTCTTTCTCTTTTTGCTGCTTCTCCTTTCTTCGTTCGTTTCCTTTTTTCTTCAATTTTTCTTACTTTTCTTTTATTTTAGTTATCTTTTAATTGTTTTCTTTCATTCATTCATATTTATTCCTTCATTTTTCTCGTTTTTTGTTATTTTCCTTTAATTTCTTTTTAATATTTGTTTTTTTTTCCTTTATTCTTTTTCTTTTATTTATCTCATTCCTTTTTATCATTCATACTTCTTTCTTTTCCTTCCCTGATTTTCATTTCAACTGTCTTTCCCTACATCTTTCATTCTCTCGTTTTCTTCTTGTCTTTCTTTTTACGTTTTTCTTTCTCTTTCACCTTATTTCTTTATTTATTTTGTTCTTTATTTATTTATTTCTACATTTTCTTACTTTTCTTTTTCTTTCTTTCTTTCTTCTTTCTTTCTTTTTTTATTACTGTTCTAATCCATCGCTTACTTCTGTTTTCCCGAGAAATTTCATCCTTTTTCTCTGTTTTTTCTTCTCTCTTTCCTCCTCTCTCGTATTCATTGCTTCTATGAGTTCCATTCTCTTTTCGTCGTCTTTTTCGTCTTGTTTTATTTTTGACACCTTCTTCATCTAAAAAAAAAAAAGAAACAGACATACAGTTAAACGCGCAATTGAAAAGTACAGATCGATAAGATATGTAGAATTTGTCTTCATTTTAAAAAATACGAAAAAATATCCGATGAAATATAACAAACAAAAGAAAAATTATTTCCTATCACTTTTGCACACGATCACTGAATATTATACAAATTTTATTCAAGTCGTGCAGATAGCGATGTTGATTGACAACCGGAAGAAGAGAAAGACATTCATCATATTATTCACTGATGTTATTTCCGAGAGGAAGAAGGAGAAACAAACAACTTGAACGACAAAGAAAGAAAATAAAGTAATACATTCTACAGTAGAATAGCGAAGCTAGGGTGAGGGAGAAGGAGTAAAAAGAAAAAGAAAAGCCATAAGAAGGAAAATAAATATTCTATGACAGAGAGAGAGACAGAGAGAGAAAGTGAAAGACAAAAAGGAATGAGAACTAAAGGAGGGGATTAAAAAATACTATGATATAATCATGAAAGAAGAAAGAAAGAAAGAAAGAAAGAAAGAAAGAAAGAAGCAAACGAACAAATATACAAATATACAATAGTGAGACCAGAATGAGAGAAATTAGTAAGAAGGGGAGGGAGAGGTTATAAGTAAAAAGAAATGTATAAAGAAATGTAGAGAGAAATGAATATTCTATGAAAGAGAGAGACAAGGCGAGCGAGCGAGCGAGAGAGAGAGAGAGAGAGAGAGAGAGAGAGAGAGAGGGAGAAAGGCGAAAAGAAGTGAAAATTAAATAGTAAAGGAAAGCAAGAGAGGAAGAAACAAGAAAATGAAATATACTATGACACAATTAAGAAAGAAAGAAAGAAAGAAAGAAAGAAAGAAAGAACAAACCAACCAACAAATATACAATAGTGAGGCCAGGGAGAGAAAAAGGGAAAGAAGGGAAATCGGTGTGTGTGTGGGGGGGGGGGGGTTAAAACTAAAACAAACTATAAATAAATATAAAGAGAAATCAATATTGAATGATACAATTATGGAAAAAGAAAGAAAGAAAGAAAGAAAGAAAGAAAGAAAGAAAAATATTCTGCAATAATAGTGATGCCAGAAAGAGAGAGGGGGGGAGAGAGAGAAAGAAAAGATTGGGGGTTAAAAAGGGAAACTGTAAAGAGGCAAATCAATATTTCATGATGCAAAACATCAAGAAACAGCAAGAAAGAAACAAAGAAAGAAACAAAGAGTAGAAAATTTATTCTGCACGAAAATAATGATATCAGAGAGAGAAAGAGAGAGAGAGAAAAAGGAGAGAAAGAAAGGGGAGTGAGGAATAAAGAGAGTAATGAAAACTATAAAGGAATATAGCGGGGGTGATATTGTTAGTCTATAATAGTGGAAACAGAAAGCGAGAGGAAACTTATAACGGGCTAAAAAACGAGGAAGTCTTCTGTGGTTCTGTAGCGCATATGAATGAAGGTGGGGGGGGGCATGACAAAGAGAGAAACAGACAAACAGAAAAGAGGAAAAGAGAAAAAGAAAACACAGAAGCACTCAGTGAAACGAGGTGGAGACCGCGAGTTAAGTGTGTAGAGAAGGAGGAAGAAAATAAATATTTTTTCTGGTTCGATTCTGTTTGTAAAGTAAGCTCTTTCACTGGATCCTAATTTACAAAACAAAGTTAACCACCAAAAAGAAAAGAAAAAAAATCAATCAGTGCAGATAATAAAGTCTTCGATTTCATTTCGACAAACTAATTCGATAGAAATACGAAATGGATATTTTGTTTATTTAATTTCAGTTTTGATTTGCTATTTTTTTTTTAAACATTAAAAAGTAATTTGATGAAGATTTAGAATTTTTTTTACCTAGACGGTTACAACAAAAATAATGGGGAACAAACTATGAAGGATTTCTAATTCAATATTTTTTACGTTTTTGTTAAAAAGGCTGAACAACACACACGCACACACACGCACGCACACACACACACACACACACACACACACACGCACACACACGCACACACACACGCACAAATACACACACAAACACAGAGACATATACACACGCACATACACACGCATATATATTACACCAAGTCATAAAACAAACTGTAATTACTAATGTAATATCTTAACTAGACGTTTCATTAATATATCATACACGGTGATGAAAAACGGGTTGTATATAACAATGTCCAACGCAATATATATATATATATATATATATATATATATATATATATGCAAATACAGGTGTGATGACAGTTGTAAAGGTGGAGAGAAAGGAAAGGATATACGGGGTGGTGAAAGAACTAGAGTCAAGTGGTTAATAGATGAGTATTGACTTTGCATTTAAATTCCTGGAGGTTGTATCCGTCAGGAAAGCAAGAATATGGAAGCGAGTTCCACAGGCGGGAAGTGCGAGAGAAGAAGCTGCAGGAGAAGAATTGTCGTCTGCATTTGGTTAATCTTACTGTGAATGGTGGGGATCCAGTTGCCAATCAGGTTGCACGAGTAAACACCTGTTGCAGAGGCACCAGTGACTTAAGTTCGTTGGAGCAGAAGCCATGAAAGTATTTATAGAACAGACAAAGGGAGGCCACATCTCGTCGGTGAGGAAGTGGCTGTAGTCGAGTCGCCAAGTCAGTACCTATCACATTACTAATTGGTGTTTTCCGGGAGCAGTGTCCGAATAACACTTATGCAGCCATTGCTTTACTTAAACAGTATTTTTTCCATCAGAAAGCAATGCTTTCTCAACACACGAAATTCAGATTCTTCTATTGTTTTGAAAATTTGCAACAGTAGCTTCACTTAAATAACTAATTTGTGAACTAATAATCCGATTGGGCCCAAATTTTGTCACGAACCATTTGAAGATTAGCGCTTTGTAAAAATCATATGGATTTTTATTAGTGGCCCCCATCTATATGTCAGGCCCGGTTGATGTGTTAAGAGGAACATTATTTACATTATTCGGACTGTTATCCTCATCTTTATTGCAAATATTGCACTCTTCGAAGCTAATGATTGTCTCTAGAGCTCAATATTACTGGTTCCCATATTGTAATCATTTCTATGTTTGGCCGGCTTAGGATATTTTTTTTTGGCCTAGCATATGCGCTGATTCCTTAAGTTTACGTAGTTTCCAATGCTGTTCTCTATCAATTATTCCACTTTAACCCCATAGAAGACGGTTATCTCCTTTCTCACTCCACGTGTAGTCAGCTACGCCTGATTGTTCTATTTCGCCTCAGTTCGGACAATGTAAATAATGTAAATACTATATCATCTCAGAATATAGACAAATACATAGGAGAAAATTCTGTGTAACCTGCTTAAGGAATTTAATGAATGGATGGCTGAAAACGTTTGAAGAGGTATGGTAGTAGCTGAAGAATTCTTTAGAGCAACAACAGACGGTAAATTGTGGAGAGTAATGATCGTCTGCTGCTTGAAATGGAATTCCACAGGCGAGAAATGCGAGAAAATAAAATATTACCAAAGAATATACGGTTGTATCAACGTCTAGGTCTACTGTTATGAGTGTTGGCTATACTGTGCCAGAAAATTTTTCTCGTCAGAATCCATCTTGTACTTTATAAATCTACTATTTGCCCGTACATTGAGTAATGCTACCATATTTGGTTTAGTGCTCGAGATTATTTACAAAATTCAAAGAAGGGAGTTTAATGTAATCGATCATGACTAGACATTCCGATTTCAGTCACTTTTTTACCGCTGTTGCCTAGCTTTTCCCTGCCTTTTTCTAACAATATTTTCATGACAATTATTCTGATGAGCATTCCTCCTCAAAATCTCGACTGCAGGAATTTAAGAGTGCTACTAGATTGGCAACTAGGTCTCACCGTTTTATTCACGGGCTAGCTAAATGCAACCGTACCATTTATTCTAATATTTTCTTTTCTCTCTCTCTTCTCGCCTGTTGAATTCCCATCCGATTTCTTGCTTTCCTATCACTTACAATTAAAAATGATTTAAATGCAACGCCAATAGCTTTCTTCTGCTTTCATGAATTAGATTCTTTATTTTCGTTCTCCCCACTAAAGTCTTCATGCTCTCAATAACCCCGTGAATTCTAAAATCATAATTACAAATACGAAATCACGATAATAAAGAGAAAAATAACAAACAAACACGAAACATACAAATAATATACGAAAAATAAAAGTACATACAAACACCCATTAACAACATAAACAGAAAATAATCCAACAACCACAAAACGAAAAATAAAAATAAAATACATAAATTAAATATATAAATAAAAATAAACACACGTAAAGCCCACAAACACAAATACAAAAACACCCAACCATGACCCCCAAAAATAAACCGTCTCGCGGCAAAACATATCAACATTTTAAGAAAAAGGTCAAACCAATAAAAAAAGAGGTTAATATATCAAATGGGCTCATCCAAATTAAACAAACACCCACTGACGCATACACTAAAATAAAAATAAATTAAACGATTACATAATAAAAAAGAAAAAGAAAAATCAAATATTCATAAACAAAAAGAAAAAGAATAACCAACCAATCATAAACAAGACCACTTCTACAATATCTATATTCTATGTAAACAAGAAAAAACCGGGACTTAACGGCAAACATTCCTGACGAGTGAGAACATCATAACGGTATACTCACGAAACTTCGAAGTCGGTATGAATCAAGAGACTCACTCTTTATATCTATCAACGCTCTATCTACCCCGATATCGAACACTTTACGATCAAATACCTACTTGGCAAAATACATTTTATCAATAAAAATCACTGAAAAGCAACAACCTTGTCACTAAAGATTATCATAATTAAATATTATATATATTATGAAATTTGGCCAATAAAGAACGTTTAATTAATTTCCCGTTTTGTATGTGTTAAATGCTCGGATGCTGAAAAAAACTTAATAAAAAATTAATTAAATCTTCCTTGTCCACTGTATTTAATGAAGTATGTTTGGTGTCTGTGAATAAATTTATCAGAGGCAGGCTGTCAATGGTTGTGTTAGCAGAAAGTCAAAAGTTATCGTAATCACTGGTTTGTGTGTTCCTTTTTCTTCGAACTGGTGATCATGGCATATTAGTCACCCTCCATCTCTCTCTCTCCTGCTCTCTCTCTCTCTCTCTCTCTCTCTCTCTCTCTCTCTCTCTCTCAGAAACTGTAACGAATGTCCGATCAGTATAATTGCAATATAAAAAACAGGTTAGCTGTGCTGGTGTCAAAGAAAAAGAAATATGACAGAGCAGGCATCGGCAACAGGGATTAGCTAGCCACTCTAGCAGACAGACCTACTCAGAAATGAATAGCCAGCCATTACACACACACACACACACACACACACACACACACACACACACATATACATACATATATATATATATATATATATGCGCATGGGGGTGCGTTTATATATATCGGAATAAAAGCACTCGCTTATATGCATATTTCACACATAGTCATAAACACACATATCCATATTTTATACACACACACACACACACACACACACACACACACACACACACACACACACATATATATATATATATGCGCATGGGGGTGCGTTTATATATATCGGAATAAATGCACTCGCTTATATGCATATTTCACACATAGTCATAAACACACATATCCATATTTTATATATACACACACACACACACACACACACACATAGTGTGAGGAAGGAAAGAAAGAGGGATACTAGAAAAAATGTATCAATCGGGATCGTTTTCCATATTTTTTTAAATTGATGCATATTTCTGGAAGCCTTTTTTCTGATTATGCACTCAAACAACGACACGCAGTCGCATCGGGCTCTTGTTCCTCCGGACCCATTTATATATGTGCATAAATATTGAAAATGAATCCTGATATATAATAGTAATGATACACGCCGCTGAGCAGGCCAGTTTCTTTTACTTTCCTTTGCTACGCAATCGATTCCCAGATTAGAAGATTTCCGTGAGTTCTAAAATAGTATAAGTGAAAGTGTCGCCGTTGCATCAGTTCATGTCATGATATTTTAATTCATAATATTAGGTTTTCAGCATCCTCTTTACTGTGCTGTGTCTGTTTAGGAGGAATATGATTATGGCTCTCCACACTTTCCTTCCTTCCTCTTGTTTCTCTCCCCTGCTTGGTCTTCGATTCCCTCATTAGTTAGATTATTTGTTCTTTCGTTCTGCCTCTCTTTTCTTCATTTGCAGTCATATGCCTTCATACGTGGATACGGAAACGAAAATTGTTATTTATTATAGTAAAAATACAGGGTTGAAAAATGTTTATTGTTGAATAAAAACACGTTACTTATCCTCAAATAATGTCTTCATTAAATAACTATTAACTTCTACTGGTTAACACTACAGTGGAAAATCATTCAGCAATAAATTTCGAACGCAAAAATTCACAAACCCTTTTGATCATTCACAATTTCTTCTTTAAATATTACACCGTTATTTCCCCAGAAACTACAGTTTTGGGGTTTTATTTTTTGCTCTTTTTTTAAAAATAATATCATGGTCAAAAAATCTTGCTCATTTTATACCAAATTCGGTTTGAGCTTTAATTTTAAAATATCCTCTATTTTAATAATTGTTACATTTTCAAAATAAATCATTTAAAATACCAACTCTGTTTATTTGTTTGTATTTCATGCTGTGATCGACATTCAGGAATTATTGCCACTTTCAGTGCAGAAGATGACTTGACTATGAATACCTATGCATTTTAATTAGATGAAATAAATGTTTAATTATAAAGATCACAACATACCAACCATGAAACATGTCTTCAAAAACATTCGAATTTTATAGCTAAATTAAATCAGACATTTAAGTACCATTGTGGTGCAGTGGATATCGGCTCGGAACGAGAAATCGGGGAGCCGAGTTCGAATTCTAGTTAAGATCCTTGCACACAGTTACGCGCAAATACCCTTGGGAAAGGTATTAATCCGTCTATTCCCTCCAGTTATGGGTTAAATAACAAGACAGATTGGGTTCTACAGCCTTGGTTAGCAACCAGTTTACCGCAGAAAGTAATGGCAACCTACAGCGGGATAATATTCTGCCCAGTCAGGCATTTCTCTTTCAAGACATGATCGCCCAAGCGTGTATCACGTATGGCATTTAACTGTCTGACGTGGCACACGCTCAGGCGATTATATCGCGAAAGAGACATGACTGAATAGGCAGAAAATTTTCCCGCAATAATTCGCCATTAATTTCCGCGGTAGACTGATTGCCAACCAAGGCTACAGAATCCAATCTGCCCTGCTGTTTGACTCATAGCTGGAGGAAGAAAAAACGAATTTATATCTTTCTCAATGGTATTTGCACGTAACACCTGGAATACGAACTTGGCTCTCCGATTTCAGAGCCGATATCTAGAGCACCAAAACGTACCTAAATTAATATCTCAGTTAAAAAAGAACTGAGAAGTTGAGGAAGATATAAGACACATGCTGATAGATATAAATGATAAACCGAATTTTAATATTCGGATCTGTTATTGAACCGTGCGTCAAGGTAGCTTTTCTTGCTGGCGGTATCTCACGTTTGATATTACGAGGAGGAAGGTCAGGATGAATCCCCGATAATATTTGCGCCTTGATAGAGAATTTTCGAGGAAGATAAGCAATTTTTTCCGATAAATGCATGTACGTGTGAAATGTCACGTTTAAACTTGACTGTCTGCCATATTCCTTTCAAGCTAATACGCGGATAACTGAAAATTTATTTCACGTCATAGTTTTGCGAAATATATACACACAGAAAGATAAAAAAGAGTTTTTGGTGATCTTGTACTGTCATGTACAACATTTGAGCTTGATATGAATCGAACATGAGAGCAACGACGAGGTTTTGAAAAGGATGGAAACGAAAAGGAAACTGATAATTAACACCAGGAAAAGATAGCTGAAGTTCCTGTGATATATAAGTAATGAGTGTTTGGAGAATCTGATACTCACATCTCAGACAGAGGGAAAGACAGACAAGAGACAACAACGCGTTACATACTTGATGGGCTTGAGCAAGTGGATATCAGATCGGGGTTTGGTAGAGTAACAGGAGAAAGCATGCTAAGAGCCAATAGGGATAGGGATATGTGAAAAGCCATGATTGCTTACGTCCTGAAGAACATAGAAAAAGAAGATATTTGATTAAAGCACAATGTTAACCTCCGACCGTTTCCAAGTATGGCCTTCCGCTTCAGCTTTGCCGACATCTGCCAGGGAGCATGCGAGTTTGTTCAACTTCCACAGAACCAACCTGTAGTTTATACTGCAACTATTTTCATCGGACCGTAATTACAATTTATGGGAGAGAATGCATTCAACAATTTAAATAAGATCAGTACACTCAAACCCTCGGTCAGAATGACTTGGGACTTAGTACGAGCACAAAAATTGATTAACAGATTCATCTAACGAAGTTTACTCTCAAAGGCTTGGATGAACCAGTAGTATGATTCCTGAAAAATGGTGAGATTTTAAGCGGGCCTCGTGTACATAAAGAAAAGGCTCTAACCACTCGGTCATAGATGAAAATATACGGAGATATTTTATTTGTTTG
>JBBBDQ010001395.1:2855000-2902500 GCA_037127315.1 Ascarosepion bandense | reverse complement strand
GTCAAGACGAAATCAACGCAAATGGTATTTCGTTAAACTTCTGTCTTTTATACTCTATGGAATAAGCGGACACATCTAAAATATTTTAATTCGTTGTTCCCTATCGAAGCTGACAATGGAAATAGCAGCAGTTTATTCCTAATTTTAGTTTGTTGGTTACCTACTTGATTGTCCGATATGTGAATCCTTGTTGGATTATTTAATAGTAATTTATTATGAGATTAGACTACACATTAAGACATTTGTTATTCCCTAAGCTTAGATTAGTATGGTTTATCTTTCAAGAGAAGCGTGCCTACCTTGAAATCAGCTAACAAAGCCCAAGGTAGCTAATTTTGCTTGAATATCGGTCACTGGAACAGATTTTGACTTCGATGCAAAACTGATATATTCAATCGTGGGAAGTGAATTCACTGAACGTTGGATTTATGTTTTTTACGAAGGATTAAATTGTCGCATGGTGAATTAATGGTTAAAGGCTCGCGTTGAGAAATCGAAAGACCGAATTTGAATTCTAGTCGAATTCATTATGTTCAACTAAATACTAATATCCTTTTGAGAGATATGACTCCAACCCCCACTCTAGCTAAGAGTTATTTACTCATGGCTGGGTGTTGCAGAAACGAATGCATACCTCTCAAAAAGACAGACTGGACCCTAACGTTTCGGTTGGCAATCTGTCGAGGAAAAACATTGAATTTAAAACCAGTCTAGTGGTGTGGTACCCCTACAACCCTAATGGGTTATGTTTTTGTTTTGTTTTTTAGTATAAATGCTATTATGGTAAAGTCTTATTTAAACGAAACTCGAACACCTGTCGTCAATCCCATTTTCAAATTTCATGGCCATTACTTTAACTTTGTCTTGACTCAATTTGGTTAGTTTATTTTAGAATGTAAGAATTTCTTTACATGATAATAATTTACTGGTGTAAATACTACGAATTAATCCATGGAGCTGAGAAGAGGGGGAGGACATTTGTACGTAAGTGAATATAACGAACCAAACTGGAATCGAAACTCTACTTTCCAATTTCGTTAAAACACCCACACAACCAAATTCACAGGACCTGGAATTGACAACCGGTCACTTATCTAGTTTCTGGCCAAGCTGAACGTTGCTTAACTTCGGTTATGAATGTCTTACATGCGTAACAATGTTGTTTTTTTTTTAGTTCTTTCAGTTTACTCAGTTGAGCGGCCAAACCATTTTTCTTCTATTGTCTAAGGTGTAACACCCTGAGATGGTAGTGAAAATAGTATTTGTGCTTGTGACGTGGTCATACCATTTCAGTTTTCGCTTCTTGTCGCTAGTTAAAGGTCTTCCAACGTATCTGCTTGTTATCTGATGGTTTCTGATGCGGCCTAAGTATGGGATACTGAATATACTCCTGCAGCTTGACATTCCCAATGATTGCATTCTTCGCTTTGGTTCTGTGGGTTTGCGTTGAAAATCAAATCTAAAAGAAATAAAAACCTCAAATCAAAAATCAATGACGATGCTTCATCTAATAAATATTCTAGTTAAGAATACACTTGTTCGCCTCTGTTCCGACGCGAGATACAAAACGGTTATCAGAGAGCTGAGTTCAAATTCAAACCGAATCAGTTGTTCATCCCCAACACTAATGCCCTTAGGAAAGGCATGAATCTATTTTTCTTCCCCTCCCAACTATGAGTTAAACAGTTGGTAGGTTGAGATTTCTAATCTAGAAGAGGAGCTGGTCTAGGAAAAGGAAATCTCTGAATTCGAACCAACTGGATGAAAACGTATCACGAATTTATGCAGAACATTCTTTCTGATTGATGGATTGATTCGTTTTTTACGGCTTAGCAACCGTTTTCAGGTTATTTAAACCCATAAAATATTTTTAGACTTTAAGAATTTGTGCTTTAAATAATAATCATTCAGTAATATAAATATTGTTAATTAACCCATAGCTGAGGGAGAAGAGGTAGATTCATAACTTTTCCAAGAGTTGAAACACGACTCTTTAATTAACAATTCTTAGTCATTATCCATTACACCAACCGCACATCCAAGATTACGTCATCTGATATTCCCAAGTGGTCATTCATGTAAGTCGTGACCAGGCTCAATATTGCTTAACTTCTTTGATCGTACGGGAACCGATGTTTCAACATGTCTCTTATCTACTATTATATCATGTAGAGGATGTCGGAAAAGAGGTCACTTGCAAAGTTTTCTATATGCAACGTTCTCTCATGACGTGGGCGACCTGACTCTTCACAAGTTCCTGTTCCTTGTAGCTTTTAATAATTTTTGTCTTTTTGTTATCTTTCTTAAACCCTGTTCCGCTAACCATTTACTCAAATTAATTCCTTCTTCTATGTGCCGTGTCCCTTCAGAACGTATGCGATCGTTGCTCTCCACAATTTCCTTTTATTTGTCGCTCTTAATAAATGTTGTCTTTTTGTTATCACCCTTGAACCCTGTTTCGCCAGCCATTTACTCTAACTCATTTCTTCTTCTATTTACCGTGTTCCTTCAGGACGTATGCGATCATAGCTCTCCACAATTTCCTGCTCTTTGTCGGTCTTAATAAATGTTGTCTTTTTTAATCTTTCCTAAACTCTATTCCTCCAACCATCTACTGAAACCCACTCTTTTTTATGTCCTTCATCCTCTCAGGACGTGGGCGATCATGGCTCTCCATAATTTTTTGTCATTTGTAGTCCTAAGGAAAAGTTGTCTTTTTACTACATCTCGTAAACTTTCATCTAAAAACTTTTTACACAATTCGTTAGGTTATGTTCTGCTTTCTCTTTTGTCCCTTTTGTCTTTCATATATTTGAGTCTTTTGATTGTCAAATTTTCTAAGCCTCCTTTCTTCATTATGTGCCTTAGAAATTTCAACTGTCTAGGGTTTAGTATAATTGTCCATTCCGTTTCCATTTTCTCCATCGCTACTCTCATGTTCTGTTCTTGTTATTCTCAGCATCCTTCTGTAGAATCCTATATCTGTTGTCTCTCGACCCTTCTTCATTCCTGATGAGATTTCTTTCTTCTTTTATGTTCAGCGTCCCTTCAGGACGTAGGCGATCATAAACCTCTACTTATCCCTATCCCCTGTCATTTATTCTTTTGTTATCCCTTCCGAATCCCGTTCCTTCATCCACTTGCTCAAGCCCATCAAGTATGTCTCGCGTTGCTTTGCCCTGTCACTCTTTCCCTCTATAATTTTTTGCTGAGGGTTTGCGATGAAAATCAAATCTAAAAGAAATAAAGAACCTCAGATCAAAAATCAATGATGATGCTTTATCAAATAAATATTCGAGCTAAGAATACACTTGTTCGTCTCTGTCCCGACGTATGGTCTTTATGAGATCCGAAACGGTTATCGAAGAGCTTAAATTCCAACCGAATCGGTTGCTCCATCCTTAACACTAATGCCCTTAGGAAAAGCATGAATATATTAGACTGAGTATTAGACTCTCCAAGCTCTCTTTCATCATTACGGGTCTAAGAATTTTTAGCTGTTTCTTCCTGATGTTAAGTAAAATATTATTTTTCGTTTGCACCACCTCCAAAACCTTGTCTTTCTTCACGTGTTCGATCCGTAGCATCCTCAACATGCTTCTGTAGAACCACATTTCTGTTGCTTTGAGTCTTTCCTCCATCTTTGATGAGATTACCTAGCATTCGTTGTCCTATAGAATGAGAGATATCACTTAACAAATTCAGTACCCTTTTCTTTTTTCCCCCAGAAAATCTTCCTGTCTCTCAATACTCTCCTGATATTGCATAACATTTCAATTTACTTTGTGGGCTTCCAATGAAATTTTCTTTGTTCTTAAGACATTGCTTAACATTTAAAAAATATATTTCGGATTTTTGTGTCGCATTTTCTGTCTTCTGTTTAAACACTTCTTAGCTCCACTCAGGCTCATTCGGTTCTTATAAAATCATTCCACATCCATTCGAAAAAATAAAGATGATATTACGATGTCAATGTCAAACCGTCATCAGATTTAATAAACAGTTATAGTTTCGCAGAATATATTTCAATGAAACAAAAGTAAAGGTTTTAATTAGAGAAACATGATGTAAAACTATACTTTATAGTTAATGCCAATCGAAAAATATATAGACTAAACTATCGCCCGGTTCACACTCCACCTACGTCTATTGAACAGGTGAAGAGACTCATCCCTTGTTCCCTGTTTAGGATGTGGTTTCCGGTTTTCTCTTTTCCAATCTTTTCACTCTTACGTAGCCCGCTGCACGTCAGTGGCGTTACCGCCTTGCTTGGGGTGATATGATTATATATATATATTTCTCGATTGTCATAAATTTTTTTTCAACTTATCTCCCGATGAGAAGCGCACGTAGCAGCTTCGAAACGCGAAAAATTTTTTATACATAGTGATACTATAAGTTATAAGTTATAAACCATTATAACAACCATTACACTATAATGCTCTACGTTGTATCGAGCACTCTTTATAAAAGTAAATGCATGAACAGCAGGTAAAAAAATCTACAAGTGCTATAACTTTGTTACAATATATATATATATACTGCTGTACTGATGAGCTGTGATACAGCGAAACAGGACTGTCTGCGGATGACTAATTATATTCTCGCCTATCGATTAAGTACTACGGAGAAATAGTAGATTTTAAAAACAGGAGCTACTCACCGCTATTTACGCATCGTTTAACACTCTTTGCTACTGGCGTTTGTTTACTTTGTGTAAATAATACGCTAAAATCTGGTTTTCTCCGCCGATAGCCTAGAGGTAGAATCTCCGACTGATGTGGACTCGGTCGGGTGTCAGTCCTGGCTGGAAGCAATCTGATGTCTACCATGCATATGAGCTGTGTTACAGAGAAACATGAGTGTCTGCATATATATATATATATGTGTGTGTGTGTGTGTGTGTGTGTGCGTGTGTGTGTGTGTGTGTGTGTGTGAAAGAGAGAGAGAGAGAGAGAGGATGAGAGAGAGGGGGGACAGAGAAAGAAAACTATGGCACCTCAGGCAATATTCCGTGACCTGTTATTGAATTAGCTTCTTTCAAATGTTGACACCTTTCGGCGGTTAGTATTACATCTCTACAGGGGATGCAATCGGCATATTTTAAACTCTGTCAACAGGAAAGGCTAATAAATTGTGTTAATTCTCACTTACTTATAAAAATGTTCCAGTGATCTAGATAAAATCTACACTCTTTTGGTAAATCAATCGATATATCCGAACGTGACATTTTGACTTTCAGGGCTATTTTTCTAGTAAAATTCATCTGAGACGAGCCCTGAGAGCCTCTCAAAGTAGGATGTTACTGTTAAAATGGTTATTCTGAATAAACTGTGTCAATAATAAAATGGAAGTGGTATGAAAAAATGACTGAGCATAAGGAAGATAGATAACGATTGACCCTTGACTATAAAATATTTAGATTTTATCGTCCAGTAAAATATCCAAGCGGGAGTCTGAACCTTAAAGTAGCATTTCTTATGGAAAAGATGAGCAAAATTTTCTTCTGAAATTTTAAATGTAGGGGAAATGAAGTTGAATCCTCTCTGCGGGTGTAACATGGTGTGTTCTTGCTGTAAAAGTTTGATCTGGTGGAATGAAAGACAGAAGATTATCTCATGTCAATTAATAAAAGAGTAGTGATAGGTTTGCAACATTGCCTCTGAGGGGAAAAACTACAGAGAGAAGACAAATTCTTTCGACAGAAGACTGCGTAAACGCTTTGAACCTTATCGAGCCTGGGAAATAAGAATTGAGCAGCTCCAGTCCAGATATAATTTAATACTGTTGCCATATCTGGTCGAGCGCTCCTACTATTTAACTCAAGGTTCTCAACAAAATTCCAAAAGAGGGTCTGGAATGTAATCGATCCTGACTTGGCAGCTCGCCTTCAGTCACTTTCTCACCGGCGTGTGTAACTTCCCCCTGTCTTTTCTACAAGTATTTTCATGAGAATTGCTCTGCTGAGCTTCTTTCTCTGGTGTTCCGACCACAAGTATTAACGCGTTGTACTAGATTTGCATCTAGATCCCACTATTTTACCTTAAAAATAGTTAAATGCAACCTCCTGTAACAGTTTTTTTTTCTCACACTACTCGCATGTGGAACTCCATACCGTATACCTGCTTCCTTGATAGCTAAAATCGTCAAAACTTTAAATACAATGTCAATTGTCGTCTTTTATCAACTTGAATCACATCCATCTTCGACCCACCCCGTACCTTGTTTTTTTTTACTGTAACCCCCTGTGAACCAGTGGTTGTCCCGCCTTGCTTAAAAATGGTCTAATCTGATTATTATTTGCGTTAACATTGTCATTTTGAATAATAATCAACACAAAGAATATTATACAACGTCAGCAATAAAAAACAAAGAATGAAAATATTTAAAAAAAATAATTTTGCCCCAAGAAAGGCAAGAAAGCCACTAAGAGAGAAGGTGGTTACTGAGTGTAAGAGAATGTAAGAAAAAAAACTATTAGAACGAGAAAACAATAAAAGAACAATAATTAAGACAATAGTAGATAACGATTGACAATGCATTTAAACTTTTGAAGATCAAAGCTGACTGTGAAGTTTTACAAGCGAGTATTGCTAGAGAAGAAAATGTTAGCATAGAACTTACATTTACACCTAATCAATTCAACTGTGAATTGATGAGCCCTTGCCACCAACCTAGTTCTGCGCTTAAATTCATATAAAGATGATATAACTACATAAATAAAAGAAAAACAAAACAACTAAAAACGGCAATAAAGGAACTGGCTTTTAGCCTCGGAACTAATATACTTAATATTTCTAATTGTATTTAAACAAGTACGCTTATTATGCATGTTAACACAAGACGCATTATATATGCTGTAAACGACGCCAACTAATTTATTACAACTAACTACAACTACAACTAATTTATTACAACTAACTAATATAAAACTCCTGAAAATGGACTTAATTCTGATAACTAATGAATCGGAAATAATAGAAGGACATTTTAGTTTTTATAACAATTCATTCTTAACTTGTTATGGTGCCCTCCTATGAAGTATAGACTATTCCTCTTACTATATATAATTACTTGCGGAACGGGAGTGGAGGTAGTTAAGACAGCCAGTTAGTAGGCAGTTACAGGCAATAAGCAGCGTAACTGTACCGTTCGAACTTACATTGCTCTATTTACTCATGAATAACACTTCCTTTGTATGTCTTGTTCTTGTTATACTAACACACTGTTTTGAGCCTACCTCCTGTGTTCCGTGTCTTACTTCCGGTCAAACCGGTCACTATAACTTTGCGGCGAAGTTTCGCCACAACCACTCTACAACAAACGAAGATTCACAACATAACTCACAATTAACAAAACAGTTTCTGCTGTGGTTGCTTACTTTTATTTTAAGTACTCGTTACCTTCCAAAAGCAGCAACAACCAAAATGAATATCACGTATGTAAAATAACCACCAAAAGATAATTGTGATAGCCGTTCCCAATTACTTTATTCCCGTAGCAACGAGATACAAATACAAAAATATATTTGATTTCTCGCCACTCAGCTGTTTATACAATACTTTAACTATTTATATTCAGTACGAAACAAAAGGCTTATAAAATGTTCCAAAATAGAAAAGCGGCCTCTCCTGACAATTCCAACGAATAAAAAAAAACTTATTGTCCTACCCACTAACTCAATCACAACTACGAATGAAAAGAATTTATCTGAATCAACATAAAATTTGTTACGATAACATTAAAATCAATGAAAGATTTAATCAATATAAAATAAAAATATAAGCTAAAACTTAAAGAAGGAATTTTCTCTATATTCCTTGTGATGATTGTCAGAATGAAGACACTGTAGAAAATTCAAGGAGTTTAAATAAAAGCTTCTATAAACACAAAAGTTATATATTAGAAAAAAAATGCATCAAACGAATAAGTTGCGCGCCGTAAGGAGACTGACCACAATTTTGATATATAAAAAGCTACTCCAGTTAAAAGAGAAAACAATTCACTAATATGAGAATGCTTAGAACATGTTTTAATCGCTTGATCGTTCACTGTAAATTTGCGTCCAGATATTTACAATGTTTCACCATTGTGGGCAAATTTTCTATTTTCCCAATGTGGGATAGCAAAGGTTTATGAAAACTAAAAGAAATATAATCTAAATTAAATCAGCTATATTATATACTCGGCCCATGTTGTTTTGAACGTCGACATTCTGATAATTGTTAGCCCAATTTATTTGTTTTTCAGTTCTAGGTACTGATTCTGGTTCAGGGTAGATTTTTCGACTTGATTTTTCCCTAATTTCTCTCTCTCTCTCTCTCTATCTCATATATATATATATATATATATATATATATATATATATATAGCATTCAGTCAGCAATGAATTAGAATACTCCCAGCTATTGGGCGTGTATAATGAGAATATACACGCTAAAAAGTCTGCCTTCTTCTACCGAGCGCTCGCATCTCAGAGATAGAATCGCTGACTGACGCCAATTCGGTCGGGTTTCAATCCTAGGTAAAAAGGCAGTCGGCTGTCTAACCGTACTAATGAGCTGTGATACAGTGAAAGATATCTGTCTGCGGATGACTATATATATATATATATATATATATATGTGTGTGTGTGTGTGTGTGTGTGTGTGTGTGTGTGTGTGTTTTACGATCAACGAAGATTCTTGCCGATGGAATTTGTCGTGGACCCGGTTAGAAGGTCCAGCAAGAAAATAATACAACAACCAAAATAGGAAATAACGAATATATATTAACACAGCAAAATAAAAATATTGGAACTCTGTTAGTAGAACGAATAAATACGTGTTAGGAAGTAATACTATCATTGGGTCTCACAATGATAGTATGGTAACAGTCTTGGATATCTCTGACTATCGCTCTCCACTGATCTCCTGCGGATCTCTCACACTCTGAGCTCTTGATCTCTGAGCTCTTTCTGATTTTTTTTATCTCCTCTTGTGAGGGGAAGTATATGTAGTTGTAGGAAGAGTTCAATCCGTTGTAATGGGTGATGCCACCATGACAGAATTATAACAAGTGGAAAAAATAATTGAAATAAAAATCACTGTAATAAATTTTGAGTTTCACTCACTTCCATTAATATACAGATGAAAACAGATTTCTTCTTTGGTAAACTGTAATTGTACTTTTTTTCTGAACGTAAAATTTTAAAATTATTTTCCGTAAAGCGTTTACATACATTTTGAAATTTAATATTTCACATTCAGCCCATGTTATTTTGATCGTCGACATTCTGATCGTGGTTAGCCCAATATATTTTTCATTTTCAGTTCTCAATTCTTCTCTGGTAAACTTGGGGTATCTGCATAATCTTCCTCTATAAAATGGTCATTCCAACGTATTAAGTACCTGTTTAATATTTATATTCTTTCACTTCTCTCCGGTTCCTATCCGTTAAATATTATAGGTATTTTGTGTGTTTTTGTTTTTCCTTGTCCGTCTCACAGGATGTTAGCAACCCGATAGAACAAAAACTTAAGCCTACAAAAGAGGGATGAACTCTTGAGTAGTCAACGGCCAACTAACTAGAGGTGGTGTTTCGATAAAACGCTGTACAGAAAGCAGCGAGAAACTACTCCGCTATTCCTTCCGCGTATATTCATGCATTTGCATAAAAATATTATAAACCTTAACGATGTGAAGTGAGTTTAACCTAAAGACACTGACCGCTCACTCGGTAATAAATGACATGCGCTACAGGTGACACCGGACCATCATCCTGCGACTGTTAGCAAACTGCGTGAAGGGGACAAATTTCCTCAGAATTTATCCCTCGCCTGGAGTGGAAAGACATGAACGACAGATGCCACCGGACTGTCATCCTGCGACTGTTCGCAACAAACAAAAAATAAATCTTGGGACGTGGAACGTCAGAAGCATAAACAGCTGTGGACGGCTGGAAAACGTGAAGCAGGAGATGACTAGATAAACATAAACATTTTAGACATATGTGAAACGTGATGGCAAAACAATGGAACCATCATCATTGACGACCACAGAACTATACACGCAGGAGGTGAAAATAATGAAAAAGAAGTTGGCGTTTACTGGATAAAGACACATGAAAATGCTTTATGGGATACGGCCAGATATCTGAAAGAATTCTAGTAGTTAAAATGAAAGGAAGACATCTTAGTATATCGGTAATAGTTATATTGTTATATAGCGACAAATAACAACGCGGGTGTATATAAAAATATATGACTTATATTTTTATTGATGAACGATGGACCGTGTGGCACAAGGGCAGAGAATTGAGAGCGCGCTTCTAATGGGGGTTCGACGGGAGTGTGGCCTCTCTGCTTAGCTCGTCTAGCTTCTTCTTCGACTTCTCGAGACTTGTCTGGCTCTCTGCCCAGACTGCCTGTCGAACCTGACTCCTGTCGAGGCTGACTGGGACTCTTCTCTGTCGACTTCTTAAACTTCTCTGACTCTGACTGTCAAGACTGACTGGCGAATCCGTGTTTTTCGCAGTCTTTATATATCTTCCAAAACCGGGGATCGTTTCTTCCGGCTTTGCCTTGATCACGCGACGCCTACACGACGCCTACGTAAATTCTCAGAGACACCTGTCTGTTTGCTCTGAGCTATTTCCGCTCTGCCGGAAATAGGGTCAAAACGACATCCGCTGCTTTCAATGACCGAAAACACCCACGCTTCATCAGCCTTCTTGGGTGGGGCCAGATTATTATATTACACTCCTCGCCCACCCATTTTTCAAAATGTTCGCCTAAGAACATTTTAAGCGCAACATCCTCACTCTCCTCCCCATACCACACAAGCCCTACAATTGTATAAAACATGTGCATGCCAAAACAACAAAAACATGTGCATGCTGAAACAAAAAAACAACAAAAAAAAATATATATATAGGGGAGCCTACATCGGCAACCCGACAATGTTCGTGTCCATCTTGAAAATTGTTCTACTAGCTCGATGTTTCATTGTTCTTATTTTTTTTTTGTTTTTTTTTTTTATCCATTTTCACAGAATTGGGCAAAGTTCTTAAAAATGTTCATTTTCTTTCTCGCGTCTGTCCATAAGCGTAGACTCTTCGATGCATAATCACATGATTACTAAGCGGTAACCGCGCTCTAGTTTCAAAACTAACATCGAGTAAATGACCTTTGACCAACACCATGTGTGCCTCTGCTCGAGTTTATTGTTACCACGTAACCTCATTTAATTTAATTTAATTTCAAACATACTATGTTTGAACACAGAAAAAAATGGTCATTATTTGCCGTACATAACATTCATAGTCTGACCGAGAAATGTTCAATAGAAATTTAAGAAAATTACCCTGATTCCAACGTTAATCCGCATGCAATTTACTTGTGGAGGATATTAATTTAGTCTAACAAAAAAAAAAAAAAATGGATCCGTGACTCGTAGTTCCCTAGTTTGTACAATGCTTTCCATTCCCTGAACTACTTCCTCTGGATTCGAAACCAAGCATATCTGATTTGTTGACATCTCTCTGTTTAACGCAGAGACATTTGAGGATTGAACACCCGTTGACCCGGAGTACTATTCACAGCGGATAACTCAATTTCCTTTTCCGAAGCACTGTTGCTTCTTTTACACTTAAAAATCCGCTTCCTGGCTATTATTCCCAGGATTATTATTACGCCGACCACGCCAGCAATAACTCCTATCGTCAACTTCTTCGGGAGTTCCTCATATCCTTCACTAATCTCTCCATATTTACTAGTTTTCAGAAATTAATATATCTTCAAAAGATACTTCCCAAGTCACATAAATGAAAATTCACAGAGGATGTTGATTTTATGGGAACCTGCACAAAAGCATAAAAGTGAAGTACTTTCACGTAAATAAAAATAAGTTTTAGATTTTAATTTAATTTTCCCAAATCTCCCCAAATAATCCGATTCCACCATATTGATAACAAAATATCTTTTCAATATCTGACTCATATCGCGAAACACTGAGACGCGGGTGAATGTTTTAAGAATATATATAATCGGTGTATTCGCAAAGAAATAACCAAACAATGCAGTTGTTTTCAAGCAACGATGTTGAGATATATTTATAATTGGCGATTTTGTTGGCTGTTATTAACTGCATAATTAAAAATACACTTTAAAACTCTCGATAACATTTAAGTCATTTCTACGCTGTAGAAATGTCACCCAAAACACAAACATTTTTAAATTTTGACAATTATCTGTGTAAAGATTACAAATTAACGTTTACGAACAAATTCTGTTGACGAGATCAAAATTAAAGAACCCTTTCGTTTCTCTGATTTTCCTATTGTGGTAGCATTCAGCTACATTTATAATTTGTCAATGTTTACCAATTTTGATTTAGTTCATGCAATACAAGGCCAAATGGAGAAAATGAAGAGGGTCATTTTACGCTAATACTCCAATTGGGGAAAGTTTGTGTACGTAGAACATCGATTGTTTTTTTTTTTTTTTTTTTTAATTCGGCTCGAGTACTGGTCCGAAAACTCAACTATTTCAACCATACAACTGACATTCATAATCACATTGATAATAGTTGTTCGTCAATATTTCTATTGGGTTGTCTGGAAAGTTCATGCCGCTTTTTAAGTAAAATTAAGACACAACCCAAAATTATTTCATTAAATATTTATTCTACGAAATATTAACTATTTTCTTGCACAAACCAAAGAAAACCATTGCTATCAACAAGTTAATCCAATTATCCACTTAAAAGAGTAGAAGAAACTTCCTTTACTTACTCAATAAAAGTACGATTAACTAAGCAACATACCAATAAACTCACTTCATATATATGGTAAACATTAACAACAAAAATAAATCATCAACTCAGACGCCCCGCACCCACAGACAGGCAAATATTTCAACTTTCTTCCTTCCCCAACTTTAACACACTTTAACACTTTCTTCCTCATTTTAACACCTTCTTCCTCCCCGTCAACCCCCAAACCTATGCGCTAGGCATAATACTCTCTCTACTTCACCGGCGTTCCCTGCCACTCTCTACATGTAACCTGCCTCTCACCGGCCGACTCTGTTTCTCTCTCTACATGTAACCTGTACCCCGTCCGTTCTAACCACAATGCGTTCGACACACTTCTCCATTCTCGTTTCAGATCGGCAAAAGTATACATTTTTTTTTTCTAAGTGGACTTATTATAAACACGAGCAGAGAACACACACACTATTAAATCAATGGGACACTCACCTTCCGATGTCTAGTCATACGGCTGCTATATTTTCGTCTTCTTTTTATTTTTCCGGTGGCAGTTTTAATTCCGGAAATTTCAAGTCTGTTGAATTTTCAATCGTTGTTGTGGTAACCCAATAATGTTCGCATCAATGTTTTGTTGTTTCAAAACCAAGTCAGGAAGGCACCAAATGATGTTTGTTATATAGCGACAAATAACAACACGGGTGTATATAAAAATATATGACTTATATTTTTATTGATGAACGATGGACCGTGTGGCACAAGGGCAGAGAATTGAGAGCGCGCTTCTAATGGGGGTTCGACGGGAGTGTGGCCTCTCTGCTTAGCTCGTCTAGCTTCTTCTTCGACTTCTCGAGACTTGTCTGGCTCTCTGCCCAGACTGCCTGTCGAGCCTGACTCCTGTCGAGGCTGACTGGGACTCTTCTCTGTCGACTTCTTAAACTTCTCTGACTCTGACTGTCAAGACTGACTGGCGAATCCGTGTTTTTCGCAGTCTTTATATATCTTCCAAAACCGGGGATCGTTTCTTCCGGCTTTGCCTTGATCACGCGACGCCTACACGACGCCTACGTAAATTCTCAGAGACACCTGTCTGTTTGCTCTGAGCTATTTCCGCTCTGCCGGAAATAGGGTCAAAACGACATCCGCTGCTTTCAATGACCGAAAACACCCACGCTTCATCAGCCTTCTTGGGTGGGGCCAGATTATTATATTACAATATATGCACCGACAACACAAAATACAGAAGAAGAAATAGGATCCTTCTACTCTGTTCGATTACGCCAAGGCGCCGTGCAAATCACAAGAAATCAGAATTATCATGGGAGATCTGAATGCCAAAGTTGGCCAAGGGAGAGAAGGTGAAACGGTCGGAAATTTCGGACTAGGACACCGCAATGGCCCCGGTGAGAAATGGATCCAATGGTGCACAGAGAATGACCAGTTAATAACCAACACCTTATTCCAAGAGCACTCAAGAAGACTATGGATATGGAGAAGTCCAGGAAAAAAAATTAAGAACCTAATTGATTATATTACTATCAACACGAGATTCAGAAACGCAGTCCTTCACTGCAAAGCCTACCCAGGTGCTGACTACGGAAGTAACCACCTACCAGTTGTATGCAGTCAGTTATGTGCCATACGTGATACACGCTTTGAGCGTTCATGTCTCGAAAAAGACATGACTGACTTGGTAGAAGATTATCCCGCACTAGGTTGCCATTGCTTTCTGTGAGTTGTGTGCAAACTAAGCATAAAAAAAACAGAGATTAAAGAAACCTAGTACAGCTTTAAGACTGAAGTACAATAGATTCGTGAATGACCCGAAACCACAAGAAATACGAAGAATAAACTGGAAATGGGAGCTCAAATGGGACGCACTAAGCGTACCTTTAGTGATATCAGCGAACAACATCATCCTAAAGGAAAATTCACGTAGGAAGAAAAACGAGTGGATTAGAGATTCTTGACATTTTTATTTTTTAATCCTGTCGCCCCAAGCAAGGCATTTTACTGCCACTGCTGTGCAGGGGGTTACATAGGAGGAATGTTATGAAGAGTGAGAGGTTGCAGGGGGTGTCAGAAAGAGAGTAGGAAAGGAAAGAGCTTACTGATGAGAGCGGGGTGGATGTAGAAAATCATGAGATAGAGGGTGTAAGTTAGTGAGACAGGAGATGACTATTGACTTTACATTTAAGTTCTTGGAGATTGTAACTGTCAGGAAAGCAAGTATGCGGAAGAGAATTCCACAGGCGGGAAGTGCTAGAAAAGAAGCTGCTGGAGTAGAATTTAGGTTTACATTTTATTGGTTTCACAGTAAAAGGGTGGAACCTAGTTGCTAATCTTGTGGCTTGAGTAAATTCGTATATAGGGTGTACCAGTGAGCTAAGATGCAAAAGAGACAGAAAACGATGCCAAGATATGAAACGGAATGCAAGAGACTACACAAGAAGCAAATGCAGACAGGTTAAAGGAAGATGGCTCAACGACGAATATCCCGAAATAGATAGACTGAGCACAACAAATAATGCAATATGCATAACAAAATACAGAAACTAACAGAACAAAACTCCTGCTCAGCAACAAGATGTATAAAAGCAAAGAACCGTACACTCATACTTGAGAAAGAAAAAATACTTCAGAAATGGAATGAGTATATTGGTGATCTCTTCCACGACGATAGTAACCAACAATATACAAAAATACGGATGGACCATAAATATTGCCGAAGTGAAATGGACAGTGGCCAAATTGAACAGAAACAAAACAGCAGAAGCCGACGAGATTGTAACAAAGATATTGATGTCTTTAGAAGGCTTTAGTGGAGACAGGCTCACAGAAATAATAAACGAAATCTACAACAATGGCAATATACCGGAGGACCTAAGTAGATCAATTTTTATAGCACTACCTAAGAAGCCAGGTGCGATGGAATGTGAACTCTACAGAACAATCAGTTTAATCAGCCAGATAACAAAACTCATCATCCGGGTTCTGATGAACAGAGCGCGAAGCAGCATTGGCCCAAAGGTAGGACAAGGACAGTGTGAATTCGTTAAAGATACCGAAATGTGGAATGTGATATATATGCTCTGAATGCTATCTGAAAGAGCAATTCAAATGAAGAAAGACAGTTATCTGTGCTTTATAGACTATACAAAGGCGTTTGACAAAGACTTCATAGAGATGTTCGACAACCTCTAGAATTTCGGAAAAGACGTTAGGATAATCAAGAATCTATATTAGCAGCAAACCGCTTGCGTACGAATAGGTAAGAGAATTCAGCAGGTATACAAATATACAAAGGGTCGTAATCACCGGATCTATTCATATATGCAGCGAAACAATTCTGAGAGAAATAACATCCTTGCCAGGATTCGTCATTGGCAGCCACAATCTCAACAAAGTAAGATACGTGGATGACACGGTGCTGATAGCAGACACGGAAAAGAAAATGCAGGAAATATTACAAAGTGTAGCAAGGGAAAGCAAGAAGAAAGGACTGAGCATAAATTTCAAGAAAACTGAATGTACGGTCATCAGCATATAGAAGACCCCAAAATGCCAACTACAAGTTGGGGAAGCTAAAATAAAACAAATAAAGAAATTCTAATACCTGGGAAGTGTTCTGACAAGGGATGGAAATTGTGACATTGAGATCCAAAGACGCATTGGCATGGTCAAGGACGCATTTCAAAAGCTAACCAATGTGCTGAGAAACAGGAAAATATCATTGGAAACAAAGAAAAGAGCACTGGATTGCTATGTGAATGCTGTCAATCTTTATGGAAGTGTATGTTGTACGATTTCATCAAGGATGAAGGCAATGCTTGAGACAACAGGAAGCTGAGGATACGAGTGATCAGTCCAAGGAATCAGACATGTTTTTTAGGAAATGCTGGTACGCATTACCTCTAAACCTGTTTGAAAGTACATGAGATCCTAATAACCTATCACCAACAATACCATCCCAAATGTTGACTGAGAACGGTTGACGTGATAGATCAATTGCATGTGGATTTTCCTTTGCATATGCATACTGATTGGGAAAGTCGATTCTTCCATCTCATGTAAACTGTGCTTCATTTGTGGAAATAACCAAGCAGCAAAGTTTTAAAATTTCAATCTAATATCTAAGAGATTATAATAATGATGCTTTCATCACTTCAATATATAAAAACACTGGTAAAAATCAATGTCTCCTTAATTATAAACCCAAATGTCCACACAGGTATAAAATAGGTGTGATAAAACATGATTTATCGAACGAAAATGATTTGATCCTATGACACAATGTTTTATAGAAAATATAAATCTATCATTCATCTGTTCATTGAATGCTGTTGTCATATCTGGCCGGGTGCTCCTGCTATTCATCTCAAGGTTCCTAACAAAATCCAAAGAAGTATCTGCAATGTTATCGGTCTTAACTTGGCATCTCGACTTCATTCTCTTTCCCGCCGATGTGACTCGCAGTCTTTCCTGTATATATTTTCATCGCAACTGATCTACTGCAACAGGTTTTTTTCGCACTTCCCGCCTGTGGAACTCCCTTTCGTTTACTTGCTTCCTTGATATCTACAATCTCCAAAAAGTAAAATATCGATTGCCACCTTCTATCTTCTTGAATGCTGTTCATTTTTTTCCTTTCTTCAATAATCCACCTCGTTCCTAGTCTTTTCCTTCGCTGCAACCCCTGCGTACTAATGGCACTCCAGCCTTGCTTAAGGTGAAATGATTTAATATATATATATATATATATATATATATATATATATATATGAAAATAACTTAACCATGAAACTGCCTGCTGTAATAGTTGTAATTGTCAAGACAGTTCGTCTTCTTTAATGATTTTTTTCTTTTTGCTTATTTTACTTTAACTTCTGATTGATTGGCTTTTAATACCATGTCTGTTTGGCGTGAATCTTGTTCTCTTCATTATTGCTTCCCTCTTTTTCGTTAAATTTCCGTTGTTTTCGCTTCATGGTGGCTGGAAGGCCTACCCAGATACACGATGAGGAATTAATTTGGTAAACAGACAAGACAAAATGGCTACTATCATCTTATTTCAGTTCGATAGTTTCCGGTTTTATTTTTATTTATTTATTTTTTTTCTATTTCATTTTAGTTTAGTTTTAGGGGAACACCAGGAAACTGAAGTGTAAAATATTTCCGAAATTCAACACGTATTTCGACACGAGAAAAAGTATGTGAAAAAGGAAAAAAGTCTAAAGCTACATTGTGTAAATTAATTGAATAAGGTGGCGCGAAGCAACACATTCGTCATCTTTTTCTTCTACTTCTTTTCCTGGTTGCCTACTTGAGGCGTAAAAAAAAACCATATAAAACTTTAAGATGTTACATAAAATTACTTTTCATTTACTTCTTTTTTATTTGATCGATTCACAAACATTTCTGCTTCTCTTGATATTTTCGAAATTTTAACTTAGTAAGGCACAAGACCATATTAGTGAGAGTCTAACTGCTTCAATAATAGTCATCAAAATCAGATTAACAAAAGCGACACAGCGGTACTTTCAGATGATATTTACTAAGATTATCATATTTTATTCACAATGCCTCAAATGTGAAGTACCAATTACTTCTGATAACATGTAACCTTGTACTAGTCGGCAACTAAACCACTAAACCACACTCCCAATCAGGTCTTTCTGGGGAGGAAGAGGACAAGGCATGTGGCAAAATAAAAAGCAAGATCTGTCAAAGGGCAGGTGAATTATGTTGTAGGAACAGTGGCTATCTGTAACAATGAGGTATAGTGAGCTATATGACTGCTATGAACACATAGTTCCTCAGATGATATCACCGGCCACGTGTGGGTGAGCAAGGCGAACCATGAAGTTAGAGAACGTCGGAGGTGGTATAACCTGGACACGCATGAATGCATACCTCTTCGGCTTTTAAATAAGATATGCGAAGGAACTGACCAGGTGTTCAGCTAATCAGTGACTCTACAACAACAACCGGCCATGGGACTGTTAATAATAATAAAAATTACGACTAAAGCTCAAGCCTACTGCCTACTGTCTTTTACAATCTTTGGTCAGAAGTAGATATCATCATCGATTTATATATCACCGTGATTTATACAAGTTTGATCAATCAATAGAAGGCTCAAGAGACACTCAAAGTAAATAGTTATTCAATAAGGTTATTGTAAGAGGGAGAGTATAAGAGATTAAGAACTGTACATTATCAGGATGAGTAGGATATTACACTACCGGCCATAAGTATTAGGCAACCGCAGTTTTTTTAAAGATGTATTTCATACTATTTTTAGTATTTATTGCCAAGTGGATAATTGTAAATGAAAATAGATTTTTTTTGTTAATATTGCACAATAACATGTGCATCAAATGAACTGTTCTGATGTCCAGTTTTTGTGCTTCCTTCCCCATGCTCATCTATTCTTCGTATTGGCTGGTCGAAGCAAAGGCTTCCTAGTTGCCTTGTAAAATTTTGCTAAATAATAACAACAGAACCATTCTATTTTCATTTAGAATTATCCACTTAACAATAAATACTAAAAATAGTATGAAATACATCATGTAAAAAATAAACTGCGGTGGCCTAATAATTATGGCCGGTAGTGTATATCGGTTGACTCTGAACATGAAGACAATAAGTTTGTGGAATTCTCTTGAGATATTTTTCACAAAGTACCTTCTCGGGAAGAAGCTGTTTGAGTGGAACTTACTTTTTATCAAATGAACACGAATGAAATCGACGATATTTTGCCACCTTGAAAATGTCATGATGGGTGTCAAGGTCTGTGATGGGGTAACTGAGAAATGTAACCCGTCTAAATATCTGCCATAGTGTAGCGAGAAACTAGGAACATTTCACCTAATGCTTGCCGGGAGTGGGTAGAATACTTCATCGCCCGCACGGTCGATTATTAATCACTTTTGAACTTTGTCAAGGATGGACAGTGAGAACTGGGTCCATATATGGGAGAACTTGGTCCATATATGGCAGCGAAATTCCATCTTTGGTCTGATCTGACTGTTGTGAAGATACGGCAGTTTATGTAGTTTCAGGTACTTTTAAAGTGAAACAAAATGAACTATAAGGACTGAGAAAAACCTGCCCATATAAAGGTTGTGGAAGAATTAAGAAGAGAAGCACAAATATTGAGAGGACAGAGAAAAGAATAATCAGAACTGATGATAGCGATTGACATTGCATTTTTTTCCAAACAAACCGACCTACACGCTTCTCGACATGATCCCTTTTGTGGGGGATCACCCCTTTATTGCACAATAAATGGACTCACCTAAGGTGTACAAATAATCCGGCCTATACGGGGAAAGGCAGTGACTGTCACAGTGGGTATTTACTCGCTGCGACGGCATTTCTCACTGTCAGCCCTCTGCCTTCGGGCAGAGGGCGCTCTCTGCTTCCGAGCAGAGAGCACAAACCCAGTCGTGGTTCCGCCGAAGGGTAGAACCACGACTCGGTAAAAATAAACAGACATTTTTTTGGCCCGGCTATATGGCCGGGAATACCCACTTTAAAATGACCATGTGTCACATCCGGCCTTGCGTGGGAAGGCTAGTAAATACAGTGACTGTCACAGAGGGTATTTACTCGCTGCGACGGCATTTCTCACTGTCAGCCCTCTGCCTTCGGGCAGAGGGCGCTCTCTGCTTCCGAGCAGAGAGCACAAACCCAGTCGTGGTTCCGCCGAAGGGTAGAACCACGACTCGGTAAAAATAGATAGACATTTTTTTGGCCCGGCTATATGGCCGGGAATACCCACTTTAAAATGACGATGTGTCACATCCGGCCTTGCGTGGGAAGGCTAGTAAATACAGTGACTGTCAGGGAGTTCAGTTGAGTAGCTGGACCGCCGCTTAGTCGGACTTCTTATCTACAAGATTGTATATAGATGATTCCTACTAACAGTATTCTTAGTATTTCTGAATTACTAACCCGTGTTCCAGGTTGTATATATTTTGTTCAATATACTTACTTTTTATCTCTTCTTATCTGTTTTGTGTTATTATTATCTTGTGTGGTTTCTAAACAAGAATCCACGACACCTTCCTAACTTCCTCTCCGGACTCATGCAGTGCTATTAAGCTCTGTTCTCTTGTCAAGTCCGACCATATGGTGGTCTTTGCAGATATCTCTTTTCATTACCTCATCAAGCAAGATTATTATCGAAACATCTTACTGTAATCAACACACTGATTGGAACTCATTTCGTGACTATTTTGCGATGCCTCTTTGAATTATGCTCTTAATTATACTGTTGAGCAATGAGTCACACAGGTCTTTTACCGTGTAAAAATGAACATCAAAGCTTTCTTGAATGCCCCAAACATCAAGTACAATTAGAATTTTTTCCTTGATTATATCCTGTCTGTTCAGGCTATAGCCCGTGGGAATCATTTCTTCTAGCGATACCAGAGTAACAGATCCAGTGTCAGCAGATATTTCTTTGTGTCCGCTCGTAATGAGAGTAAATGTGTTTTCAAAGTGTTCGTAGCCGATATAGATAGCCTCACAAAAGTTTGATTTATGTTTTGGAGTAAATAAGACATACCTCTAACAGAAATGAACCAGGCAAGATACATTAAATAAAGAACTTAAAGAATTAAAGGCCAACGTTCCGACACCTTGCTGTTGAACTCAACTATGTCGGACCCGCAGTCTTGGGTTGCAGAAGAAACAAGACGAAGCTTTCCCGGGCAGGGTCTCGTCTGAGTAAAACAGACAAGAGCCCGACCCTGCCTTATGCAAGGTCTACGCGAAATTTATGCCCGAGACTAAGAGCTCGAAATTCCCGGTCTTAGTGGGGAGGTTTCTGGTAAATACCCAGAGTTCCACTCGAACTGAACTGTGTCGAACTCTGTGCCTCCTGGCGGAAAGAAAAGAAAATCAGACGACGCTATGCTGAAGGATAGAGTTTAAGCAAACAAGTGAGCGTCCCTGCCTATGCAGAGACTACGGGGAATTATAGAGTGTTCGTTAGAGTATCATTAGAGTCAGTCGGCCCACATAATAATAGTGAAGACGAGAAGTTAGAATTACGTTGTTATAATATATTTTCTTCTTGCATAAAGAAAATAACTTATATTCTTAAATATGGAAGAATTATTAGCCCAAGCTGTAAATTTGCAACAAGAGCAACATCAACAACAGCAATTATAATTCCATAAAACAACAACAAAATTTAATTGAAACAGTTAAAAAGAAAACGGAAAATAATCTGATTTCTTTAATTCCTGACGCAGTGGCAAATGTCATAATTAAATTCACATACAATTCAGATGATGGAATTAACTTTTTTGCTTATTTTAGAAGATACGAGAAAATTTACAAAGAACGGAGAGATGAGTAAAAAAAGAAGACATTTGTTGAAAGAGTTACTATCTTGAAAAACAGAATAGATTTGATTTGAAGAAACAATAAATATTCTGACTAATTGTTTTAGCAAAAGAAGTTCATTATTCAATACTAGTTGAAACTGTATGAAATTGACAAAAAAAAAGTTTATAGTGGAATCGTTAACAAGTAGTGTGAGTGATTCACATGGTCTGACACTGGTTATGTTTAAAGGATTAATGTTTGTTCAAAGGTTAACGTCAAAGACGCAAAAATACGTACTAGAATCCGAACGAAACTGGACGAGAAACAAAAACAAACACTACAAGAAATATAGGACGATTATCAGAGAATTCTATATCTAAGACGCGACACAGAGGAAATTGAAGAAAAGTAATGCGCATACATGCAAGCCAAACAAAAATGTGTAAAAAAGAAGCATTAATCCATATTTCCAATGTGGAAGGTTACATCTCGGAGACGACTTTCTCTTTAAAACACACTGTAAAACTAGAGTAAGGAAAAATTCTCACAGAAAGAAAACATTTCGACGCAGCATTGAGACGGGTAGAATAATGACAGTAAACAAAAGAAAATCTGTGTATGTAATGTGGATGTAAAATGCAACTAGAAACTGTTAGTGATATCACAATAATTAACAAAGCCCATAGAAGGCAAAAGCAAAATCCATATAAAATAGAACTTCGAAAAATGCACATGTCGAGTGAGAAATTATTTGTTATTTGTGAAATGACATGCAACGTTTGATTTCGTAACAAGTGTATAAAAACTAATGTTTTTGTGTTAAAAAATACTATAAACTTTTTCGGTACTGACTGGATGAAATTATTCGAGTTATGACATTTGTACTTAAACATTTATTGCGAAAATATATACGTTTTTTTAATCGTTTCACGCCAAGCAAGGCAGTACCGCCGCTGATGCGTAGGGGGCCACATAAGCGAGTAAACGTTTAGGCAGGAGAAAAGTGAAGAAAAAGACTAACCTGTTACAGGAGGTGTTTAAAAAAGAGCAGGAGAAGGATGTGAACACAGGTGTGAAGACAATTGCGAAGATAGAGAGAAAGAAAAAGAACAAAATACACGGGATAATGTAGAAAGGACGAGAGAAGGAATGGAGTTAAGTGGATAAGAGACGGGAATTGACATTACATTTAAATTCCTGGAGGTTGTTGCCGTCAGGAAAGCAAGTATACGGAAGAGAGTTCTACATGCGGGAAGTGCGAGAAAAGAAGCTGATGAAGTAGAATTATCGGCTGCATTTGGTAGATTTTGTTTCCAGTCTAGTTGATCGAGTAAATTTTTATGGAGGGGTCACCAATGACCTAAGTTCGTCGGATCAGAAGCCATGAAAATACTTGTAGAAGAGACAGAGGGAAGCCACATCCCGCCGGTGAGAAAGTGGCTGGAATCGAGCTGCCAGGTCTGGACCTATCACATTACAGATTCTCCTTTGTAGCCTGTCGAGAACACTGAGATGAAGAGCAGGGGCACGGTTGTATGTATGGTTGATTTGTATGTGTGCAAGATGGACTCAGGCGGAAAAAACTTGGCTCGACACAGTGACCCAACCTTTCTAGCAGTAGATTTAGTTATTGATTGAATGTAATGGTTCCACTTAAGGTTTGAAGGGAGGGTGAGACCGAGGAAGCGCAGTATATTGCTTTCAGGGAGAATCGCCTTGTCCATGCTTATGGGGGGACAGATGGGACTGTCTGTGATGGTTAACAAATAGCAGTTATGTTTTAGAAGCATTGAAATTTACAAGCCATTTCTTACCCTAATCTACCACAGATTGGAAGTCCTTCTCAAGATCAGCAACCAAGTTATGTTTGTCCGTCTCGCCATATTTCTTTTTAACGATGCGGGAGTAAATGGTGGTATATACGTAGATACCTACTTGAGATTTGATCACGTCAGGGAGATCATTTATGAAGATCAGAAAGAGCATCCGATATCAATATCGATCATTAGGGTCTTATTGGACGAGTGCAAGGGAAAACAGATTTAGCCAATCTAGGGATACTACATTCTTAATAATGAATTTAGTCAGTTTACAGATAATTATTATCTGGTATTTATAGCTCGGAACATTTTTCATTTATTATTGTTTCTTTATTTGTTATTTATTTCTTTATTTGTTGCATACTTTCTTTGCTTCTAAAGTTTGGTATTTGGTTTAAAGAATAATTGTTTAACACGTGATAGGTGTTTAAAGATTAATCTCGATTCGAATCAAACGCGCATGACTTTTACATCTACGAAACCTTCTTCTTTTTCTATGTGCCCTGTCCCTTCTGGACGTAGGTGATCATGGCTTTCCACGTTTCCCTATCCCTGGTGACTCTGAGCACGCCTTCTCCTGTTACACCATGCAATCCTCGTTCCGTCATCCACCAGATTAGGTCTTTCAAATATGTTATCCGTTGCTTTCCCCTGTCTCTTTTTCCTTCTATCTGGCCTGTTAGTATCAGATTCTCCAAGACCTCCTTCCTCATTGTATGTTCCAGGAACTTCAGCTGTCTCTTCCTGATGCTCAGTATTAATTTCCTTTTTTGTTTCCATCAGTTACAAGACCTCATCATTGCTTACATGCTCGATCCATGATATTCGCAGCATCCTTTTGTAAGCCTATCTTACCGTAACAACTGCTCTTACCGATAAGACTACGAGGAACAATGGTGTTAGAGGTCAAATAAAAAATCTAATTGTATTTCCTATTTTCCTGAATCTTCCACGGTGATATAAATGATTTTTTTCTATAAAATATAAGAGTAGTAATATTTATAGAATATGATTATTATTTTTAGATAAAGCAGTGTCATTAATTTTCACATGCATTTCTTTTATTTTTATTTAATTTGCTTTTCATCAGAGCGTCATTCTAGGGACTTCGTTGTAATTTATCGGAAATGAAGAATAACCTCTAAGCAAGACTTGAAATTGCATGGTTGTCAGAGAGTCGGCTAAATGTGTAACCTTCGTTATTGGATGCACAATAATCGAGCAGGTTGAGAAATGTATCTTCTTCTTCTTCTTTTATGAGCCATATTCTTTCAGGACGTAGGTGATCATGGCTTTCCACATCTACCTATCCCTGGTGGCTCTTAGCACGCTTTCTCCTTTTGCACCATGCAACACTCATTCCGTCATCCACCTGATCAGGTCCTTCAAATATGTATTATCCGCTATTTTCCCCTGTTTCTTTTTCCATCTACCTTGCCTGTTCTCCAAGCTCTCCTTCCTCATTTCATGTCCCAGGAACTTTAGTTGTCCTGATGCTCAGTATTAATTTCCTTTTCGTTTCCTTCCTTTCCAAAACCTCATCATTGCTCATATGCTCGGTCTATGATATCCGCAGCATCCTTTTGTAGAACCACATTTTACCTGCCTCAAGTTTTTCCTTCATCTTCGAAGATGCTATCCAACATTCACTGCCATATTCAAGAACCGACATCACATAGCCATCCAGTTTACTTGGTTCGAATATAACAGATGAGGGAAAACATGACTCTGACAGCGGAATGCACATAGGAATAGAAAAGAGGCCTTCCAGAAACTAAACAAAATCATAAGAGATAAAAGTTAATTAGAATCAAAGTAAAGACCACTGAACTTCTATGTGAAATTTATTTTCCAGAATGACAGACAATTTCTTAAAGACGGCATTTCTTAAAGAAGCAACAGAGATGTGGTTCTTTGGAAGGATACTAAGAATACTATGAACAGAGCATTTGAGCAACGAAATGAAAAGCAAACTGAAAATGAAAGCAGAACGGACACTTATACTTAGAAGCAGAAAAACACAATTGAATTTCTTGGACACGTAAAGATGAAAGTGTATTAGATGAATTTGACATTCACGGGAAACAATGACGGCAAAATGGAATACAGCGAGTAAACTATCTAACCGACTTGTGTAAATGAATGGCAGAAAATAAATTAGGAAGGACAGCTTCAAAAAAGCTATTTAGATTATTTACATTTACTGTTGTCCTACACTTCATTTCCATATTCACGATGTTTCGGCCGTTTTACGCTCCGACGTTCTTCAGGTGATTAAAACTTTGAACTGAACTCTTTATTTCGATCATTCTTGGTCCATGAGTCCTGCCACTTCCGAGTGTTTTAGTTATATCCTTTTAACTCAGTTAAGTTATTTGTCCACCACTGCTGTAGCCAGGTATTGAACTCACAACTCTTTGGGTCAAGTTACTGGATCCAACCAAGGCTTTTATCCACTGGGCCATGTGTCTTTGAGGCTAATTATTTAGTTAGTGTCATAACAGAAGACGAAAAATGTGACACCGAAATCCGAAGGCGCATTAGAGTAGCAAAAGATGACTTCTATAAAATACACAAAGTATTAAGAAATAGAAAAAGAATGACTAAAAACAATGAAAAAAAAATCGTTTAACTGCTACGTAATATCTGTCCTACCAATATAGCTATAAATGTTGGATAATTTCTTCACAAATGAAGTAACTTAAAGTGACAGGAATGCAACAAAACCTAAATGCTTTCTTGTTCAGCATCTCTTTATTTCATATGCCTGTTAGTTTTTATACTACGAGTAGTACAAATATTATATTAGAATGTTTCAAATGAAACTCTGTAAGCCAATAAAAACGTAACATAATGTAATTATTTTTAAATCAGTTATGTGCCATACGTGATACACGCTTTGGACGATCATGTCTCGAAAGAGACAAGACTGACTGGGCAGAAGATTATCCCGAAGTAGGTTGCCATTACTTTCTGCGGTAGACTGGTTGCCGACCAAGGCTATAAAACTCAATCTGTCCTGTTATTTAATCCATAATTATTGAGAAGAGACGGATTAACGGATTAATACTATTCTCAATGGTATTCGTGTGTAAGTGAATGCAAGGAATTCAACTGGAATTCGAACTCGGCAACATGATTTGTTGTTCCGAGTCGAGATCCACTGCACCACGACGCACATCCTAGCGTTCCTTTAAATAAGCTTTCGAAAAGCATATTTAAATAAAATTAATTTCATGGGCAATAACTTATATTTTAAATAGAGATTAGGTTATTTCCCCTGATGCAAACAACAAAAACGTCAGCGGGAGCTCTTTAAGTTTAAAAAGCTGTTTTTTCTCTTTTTACATTATATATATATATATATATATATATATATATATATATATATATTGTTGATTTGTGATAATGGTTAAAGCAAAGGTACTTTGGCAAGCAGTTTTTTTATCGCATGCTCGAATAAAATTCTCGATATCGGGATGGTGATAGAGCGTTCATAGTTTTACAACAAAGAATTTGTCACTTTAACAGAGCAGGTTCATGGCGACTTCGAAGTTTCGTGACGACACTGTTATTATGCTGTCACTCATCATGGCAGCTTTTTTAAAGACATCATTATTTGCACTAAAACTATATATATATATATGCGTCAGTAAGAAATTCTTTGCACTAAAACTATATATGTGTGTGTGTGTGTGTGTGTGTGTGTGTGTGTGTGTGTGTGTGTGCGCGAGGAAAAATAGTTAGCGATTATCCTATTCCCAAACAAAAATGAACTATTGAATGAAAGAACGGAAATTATTACTATATGGACCATATCAAAAAATAACTATTAGGTCAATACGACCATATGTTACAATTTCTTGTAATTTCTTGTAAATTGACCATTCAAAAATTCCCCGTCACGTGAGCGTTAAAAAAAAAACACCGTTACGTGAGCGTTCTTAAAAAAAAAAAACGGTAAAATCAATTATTGCGAATCGCCTGAAGACACCACTCATGGTAGAAAACTAGGTCGCGTAATAACTGCGGAGTATTGTATGTCTTGTCTTTATTCTGCGGATTTCTTTTTTTCCCCCCCTCTTATCCAACGCCTTAGTGCGACGGATGTTAACGGAATTAGATTCTGTCGGTTATTCGTTTTTCTTAAAGTTTACCTTTGTAGAATTTTAGGATTTAGATACTTACAGAGTCAGTTTAGGTATTATTTTGAATATATATATATATATATATATATATATATATATATATATATAGTGTTGAGAATAGTGATAATGTTTAGCGCCGAGGTTGTTGTTTCTTCAGTGGTTTTACTGAGAAAATGTATTTTGTCAAGCAGGTGTTTTATCGTAAAGTGTTCGATAGAGCGTTGATAAAAGTTTCTCATTTGAACCGAGCAGGTTAAGCATATATATATATAGTGATAAAGGACATAGAGCAGGGGTTCTCAACCTTTTTTCACTATTCTTGACCACATCTTATGGTGACCTACTCAAATTTACTGAGCAAAAACATATGAAAGAATATAACTTATATTCAGTCAGTCAGTTAAATGCCATACGTGATACACGCTTGGGCGATCATGTCTCTTTCGAGACATGACTGACTGGACAGAAGATTATCCCTCAGTAGATTGCCATTGCTTTCTGCGGTAGACTGGCTGCCGACCAAGGCTATAGAACCCAATCTGTCCTGTTATTTAACCCATAACTGGAAGAAATAAACGGATTAATACCTTTCCCAAGGGTATTTGCGCGTAAGTGAATGCAATGAATTCAGCTGGAATTCGAACTCGGCTTCCCGATTTCTCGTTCCGAGCCGATATCCAATGCACTACAACGCACATCCAGATATTAATAGGTGAAAATTGATTTTCTTTTTACGATGTCGAATGTTTAAATTGGGAGCCTAACCAACATTGATTCGTTAAGGTCATCAAGACAACATAGTGCTAGATACAACAACAATCTGGCAATGAAAGCCCGAGTCTTGAATTATCTTAACTAATCGAAGCTAATGTTTAATCGAAGCTAATGTGTAATTCTAGTATAACGTTTTACGACCCACTAACGTTCCGCTTGCGACCCAATTTTAGGTCACGACCCATAGTTTTAGAAACGTTGATATAGAGGGATAATTAAAACTATAAGTACTGAATTAATTTTATTTATTTAAGTTAAAAATGCCTTGTATAACTAAAATAAATCTTTTCTTTTGTTTCTTCGATTCTTGTTGCTTTGTTATTCTCTCTCGTTAATAAGGTTTTTTGTTCATATTCTCTAACACTCAGTAATCTTTTGCGTCTTAGTTATTTTATTTCTGTGGTTAGGGTGAAATGTTTTTAAAAAAATACCAGTCACTATAATGATTCTACTGATAGACTATGCCTTGATTTGCCTCATGGAACAAGGATTTGCCTCATGAATCAAGGTATAGTTTATCAGTAGAATTTGCCGCCTGTAGAAGAAATTTCTATCCCAAATATTGCAAAATAAATCAATTTTAAGTTAAATTTACACTTTAATAAATCATTTTACTCCATGATTCAGTTCTTTGACTTAGCAGAGTGATTTGTTTGCGGATACAGGCTACTGAATGGATAGGTGTCAGATAAATACTATCAGCTAAGCTACCCATGACAAATGTTTAGACGAACTATTTAATCAACATCTTACATCATTCGGACTATTGTCCTCATTTTTGTTGCCATTTGTACGTTCCGGTTTTCTTCGGTGCTAGGAATTTCGAACCGAACCCTTTATTACAATTATTGGGGCATATCATTCTCATCCCTTGCGTAGTAGTGCACCTTTTGAAATTTTGGAGTTATCTCCCTCTAACCCTGTAAATTACTTGTTCACCACTGCAATAGCCTAGTATTGAACTCATAATTCAATTGGGTCAAGTCACAGTAACTAACCAACGTCTATATTCACTGGGCCATGTGTTTTTAAGATGAGAAAGTGACTGAATTTTGGGGACTTATAAAGTGACCATTTTTACCATGTTCATATTGCAATTTTTTATGTTAATGGTTTTCTTTAGTAATTTTTTACCAGAGCTCATATTGCAATTTTTGACACTAATGATTTTTTTCTGGCACTCCGTATTACTGGTCCATATTGTGTTCATTTCTATGCTTGGTCGGCTTAAGTGATTTTTGAAGCCTAGTAGTTGTGCTGATTCCTAAAGTTTGCGTAGTTTCTAGATGGGTATTCTCTATCTATTATTTCAACTTCATCCCATAGGTAGCGGTGATCCCCTTTCTCCCTCCATATGTGGTCAGCTACGCCTGATTTGTCTACTCCCCTCGTGTTACTGCCTTGTGATGTTCTTGTAGCCTTATCTTAAGGGGGCGGCCTATTTCTCCTTTATATTTCTTTCCACAGCTACATAGAGTTGCGTACACAGAGTCCTTAGCTATGTCCTCCTCTGTTGGGGGTCTTTTTCGGGAGAGGTACCTGTGAAGTGTTGAACCACTTCTGAAGATTGTCCTGATAAAATATGGATTACAGATCCTTTGTACTTTTTCCGATAACCACTTCACATAGGGTAGGCAGACCGAGGTTGTTTTCTAAGAGTTGTTATCCTCATGTTCCCTCTCTTTCATGTATGTTGGAGTTGTTGACAATAACTCAGTGCGCCATATACTTCGCCATATAAACACTTGTTACATCCTTTTCTTACGTTCATTTCGGTAACCGTCTGCTTTGATTGGTTCTTGGCTTGTACTTAGTGAACTGCCGTAAAAACACAAACAAAACAAAAAGAAAAAGAAACTCAATGACAAATAACAGAATCCAGAAACTGTTCTTTTATTATATAGGTATACAGCCCTCGAGAGATTGACTTGATATGCAGCGGTTGGTGACGGGTACGAAACGACGCAGACAACTAAAATGAAATGAATCCCCCAATTCTAGTTAGTTTAATATGGAGGCTGTTGGTAGGCGTTGGGATCACTAGATCTGAATCGTACTTACAATGTTAAGCATGAATGCAATTGAAAAAGGTGACATTTATGATACTACAATGCTGTTCGTGTGGGTCAACAAGGAACACAACCCTTCTTTCCGCCCATTGGAATGTCAGTGGATGATGAAAGACAATAAAGAATCGAATGAGATAGTTAGTTTTCGCGTTCGCTTGAAATAAAGACTCGCACGCGTGTACGTACGTGCACTCCCTTCTCACATACATCAACCAACAGATTACATTTATGTGAAGTTTTTTTATGATTTAAACCCAAGCAAGGCAATAAAGCGAGTAAGATACAAGGGTTGAGCAAAATAAAATCATTAAGGCGAGAGAACAATAGAATAATTAAGAAAACAGAATATAACGATTGATATTACGTTGAAGATTAAAGTTGACTGGAAAGCAAAAACCCGGAAAAGAGTTTCATAAGCGAGAATTTCAACACAAGAAATTGTTATTTTTATATTTATTTATTTATAAATCTACCATTCGTCTGTGCATTCAGTACTGTTGCCATATCTGGTCGTGTGCTCCTCTTATTCATCTTGAGGTTCTCGACAAATTCCAAAAGAGGATCTGCAATGTAATCGATCTTGACTCGGCAGCTCGCTACAGTCACTTTCTCACCGACGTGATATGGCTTCCCTCTGTCTTTTCTACAATTATTTTTACGGCAACTGCTCTGATGAGATTTTTTCTTTGGTATTTTAACCGCATATATTTACGCGTGCTACCTTTTTACCCTCGAAATAGTTAAATGTAACCAACTCTTCTACTCTAACAGTTTCTTTTCTCGCACTTCTCATTTGTAGAACTCTCCTCCATTTGCTTGCTTCCCTGATATATACAATCTCCAAAAGTTTAAATTCAACGTCAATTGCTATTTTTTTTATCTACTTGATTCCTATCCATCTCTTATCCTTTATTCGACATCCCCTGGACCTTTTTGTTTTTTCTTTCACTGTAACCTTCTGTGCACCAGTGACATTTCTGCTTTGCTTAGAATGAAATGATTAGAAAAATAAAATAAAAAAAAAATTGATTATTTATAGCCTTTCACTAACTTGCCAGGAAATGTTCTATTTCCCTCTTTAAAAAAGATTGTTTTTGCTTGGAGGGAAATGATTATAAAAAAAATTACGGTTATGTCTAGCCATTTCATCTGTAAAATGAGGAGACCTTGCCGCCAATATGGTCAGTCAGTTAAGTTTTTGGGGCAACCATATCTTGAAAGAGACATGACTGACTGGGGAAAAGATTATTCCTCAGTCAGTCAGTCAGTCAGTTAAGTCCCATACGTGAAACACGCTTGGGCGATCATGTTGTTTTCGAGACATGACTGACTGGACAGAAGATTATCCCGCAGTAAGTTGCCATTGCTTTCTGCGGTAGACTGGTTGCCGACCAAGGCTATAGAACCCAATCTGTCCTGCTATTTAACCCATAACTGGAAGAAAGAGACGGATTAATACCTTTCCCAAGGGTATTTGCGCGTAAGTGAATACAATGGATTCAACTGGAATTCGAACTCGGCTCCCCGGTTTCTCGTTCTGAGCCGATATCCACTGTACCACAACTAGGTTGCCATTACTTTCTGCGGTAGACTGGTTGCCAACCATGGCTATAGTACCAAATCTGTTCTATTATTTAACCCATATCTATAGGGAAGAGACGGATTAATACCTTTCCCAAGTGTATTTGTGCGTAAATGGATGCAAGAGATTCAACAGGAATTCGAAGTCAGCACCCCGATTTGTCGTTTCGTGTTGATATCTACTTCACCACTACGCACATCCAATATAGTACTGAATTTAAATTCATAACACCCAGACACCACCGAGGAAAATTCATCGGATGAATTATTATGATAATATTTATAAAAAAAAGAAAAAAAAAACGAAAAACGAGGCTACGTTAGGACAGTAAGAACATAACTGAAGCTGTGATGCCAGGTCAGGACCTATGACATAGCAGATTCTTTGAAGACATGATTAATTACAGTTTCACTTATCCATTTTCGCCAATACTGAATAATTTGTCATGGAATGATTTTTTTTTATTTGATCAAAAGAGAAAGAAAAATAGTCAAACGCTGATTTCACTTTCTGGAAATGTAAAGACATTTTCTGTTTCTAATTTTTCCGAACTCTTCTAAATGTTTCATTGCAGCTGAATGAAAAACAAAATTGCGTAAAATTTCAAGATTCCAAGTCTCACATTGTGCAACAGAAAGCGTTAAGACATATTCTCCAACCCAATCTTCCTACTGGGTATGAAAATACAGCATTCGACAGCAAGGCTATCGATCAGGAGGTTTTGATTAATCACCTCTTAATTGCTGTTCTGACCGGAGGTGGTAGCACCTGTTAGGGTTCCAACTATCGACAAATAATTAACCCCCAGTCTTCGGTCAAAACGCTATGTAAGTATAAAAATAGATTTTCATAGTAAAATACCCGAAATTATTTTTTGAAAAAAAAAAAACAAACATATTCTATAATCTATTCATACGAATCTATCCTAAAATGCTCGCCGGCATTAAATAACAACATTATGATATACCGTAAACCAAACCAAAATAAACTAAACCAAACCAAAATTCTTTTATCTATTTTATTTCTCAAGTGTAAATTTGAAAGAAAGTTTAGAGTTAAAAATAAACTATTCCCGTCTTTTCTTTTCATATTTAATTTGAGAAATATCTTGATATAAAATTTGTAATTCATTAGAAAGAAATAATGCTCACAGAAATTTAAATGCAACTAAACAAGGGAGTTTATTCTGTTAAAACAAATTCAGAGTTGCTTCCCTTGGACTATACATAATTCTTGTGATGAATTGTTTTTAATTTGAATTTTTTTTATTTGTTTATTATATTTTATTTATTTAATTTGCTTTGTTACTTTATTTTGCATTTTCTTAAATACATACAAGTAGCTATGTACAAAAAAATCACTGCTCATTTTCGATACCTCAATTTAAATTTAATTTTTAAAAATAAAAACGTTTTCTTGAAGCTTTAATTTTACCTTTAATTGAAAGCCAAGAGATTAAATTTACTAATTACCATAAGCAAAATACCCTGGTTTTGATTCCGAGCAATATAACCGAAGTTATATTGCTCGGAATCAAAAATTTAACTGCAGAAAAAATTTTTTTAAAAATTTACCGCCATTATTGACGAATCGACAGTAGCTAAATTTCTGATTTAAAAATCTTGCAAAAAAATATATACCTCCTTGACACGTTATTTAAGTCGATTTTTATAATTGAAACCTACCTTTATCTGATTTCAAACAAGTATTAAGTGCTTACTGACTTGATATTTACGAAATAAATCACTCTTTAAAAACAGTAGCCTTCTTGTCAGCGCTTATCTAGGTGATAAATTACGTGTTGACAAGTAGCAGGTGTGAATGACGTTTGGATGGCGACCGAAAGTGACAAAAAAATCGTGTAGCTTAAAACGTAATATTTGGAAATTTAAATTTTTTTTTTTGTTGTTTTTTAACTAAATAGTAAAATTAAAAATTTAACATAATATTTTCAGCAAGTATAACATTTTAGAGAATTTTAGTTTAGATTTATAACTAGACTATGCTTTCTGAATAAATAAAAATAAAATATGCTTTCTGAATAAATAAAAATAAAATGTGCTTTCTGAATAAATAAAAATATGCTTTCTGAATGAATAAAATTTAAATTTCTTTTAAAAGAAAGAATTAAATTAAAATAACCGAACTAAGTTATGTTATTTATTAATATTTTTCTGAAATATTAAATATTTTTATGTTTAGATATTACATATTTATCTTACATTATTAATATACTTTCTGAAAAAATTAAATTTCTTTTAGAATAATTTTAATTTAATAAAAAAGAATGAAATTAGAATCAAAGTTTGGTTTGTTTAGTTTTCGATGTAAGGGGAATTCATCCAAACTTCTAAAAACAATACGACCTCTACGGAAACTTGTTTCGATCCCTATGGAACACCGTACTTAATAAAAATTTCCAAAATTTAATTATTTTTAATTATTTTAAAAGTAAAATGGGTGAATGGTTTTTATTAAACTTTTCAATTTTCGATAGGCAATGTGATAATCAATTCTTAAGTAAGAAGAAATTCAACAACGTTTTAATAAAAGGTTTTTAAAATATTTTTAACACTTTTATGAATTATTATAATAAAAAAAAAAAATAAAAACCATTATTTCAAAATTTTATTAATAAACGAAAAAATTTTTTTTCTTCAGAGTATAATGTCCTTAATAATTATTATTTATTCCAGCAATTAAAAGTTTATCAAATTAAATTATATCAGAGATTTATTGCATTTTTATCCTACTCTTCGGAGCAGATTTTCGGCCAGGTTCTCCATTTTAGAATAAAAAACATAGATGATTTATATGCCCCAATGAGTCCTGCATTTAACTAATAAAAAAATTTATACAGTTAATTAAAATTTATTAAAATTTCATGGATTTACGTAGAGGGGGGGGGGGTAACAGAGTTAAAAAAAATATTTTCACCAAGAAATTTAAAAAAATAATAATTTCAAAAATAATTTCATTCATTTGTGAATGAGTACTGAAAGTTTCATTCAAATCTGACTATTATTTGATTTTTTGCGAGAATTTTCAAATTAATGTGATTGTTACCGTGAAAAAAGTGGGTTGTGCCATCATTACCACGTAACCTATTGTAATAAAGGCGTAATTTTTTTTTTAGCCGCTAACTCAAATAAAACATTTTCTATCAAAATTTCGAAAATGTTAGCAGGGATTCAAAAATTTTAATAAATAATTAAAAATTGCTTTGATCTTTCCTCTTAATAAAAATATAAATATTTTGATGGAAAAAGTTTGTTTTATTAAGTTTATGAATTTTTTTATTCATACTATGCTGTTTCATGCTGTTTTTTAGCGATATTTTGTACATACCTACATACAAGCATTTATTTTTTGGTTGCTAATTCTTTTCACCCAAGTAACAAGGTGATTATGCCACAAAGAGAAAAACGAGATGTTAGTGTGGAGAAAAACAACAGAATGTTTTCCGGAAGAAAAAAGTAGCGACTGACGATGCCATACGTGATACACGCTTTGAGCGATCATGTCTCGAAAGAGACATGACTGACTGGGCAGAAGATTATCCGGCAGTTGGTTGCCATTGCTTTCTGCGGTAGACTGGCTGCCTGCCAAGTCTATGGAACCCAATCTGTCTTATTATTTAACCCATAACTGGAGGGACGAGACGGATTAATACCTTCCCCCAAGGGTTTTTGTGCGTAAGTGAATGCAAAGAATTCAACTGGAATTCGAACTCGGCTCCCCGATTTGCCGTTCCGAGTCGATATCCACTGCACCACAATGAAAACAGCTATAAAACTGACAGATGGGGGCCACATCTGAGTGACGGAAAATTTGAATAGTCAAACGCTGATTTCACTTTCTGGAAATGTACAGACATTTTCTGTTTCTAATTTTTCAGAACTCTTCTAAATGGTACATTGCAACTGAATGAAAAACAAAATTGCGTAAAATTCCAAGATTCCAATTCTCACATTGTGCAACAGAAAGCGTTAAGACATATTCTCCAACCCAAGGGAAACTACAAGACCTCCTACATAAGGTAGCTGAAGAGAGTGACAAGAAAGGACTACCAGTAAACTGCAAGAAAACCGAATGCATGATCATCAGCAAAAAGAGCAGCCAAAAGTGCCAAATACAGGTGGAGGATACTAAAATCAAGCAGGTACGAAATTTTAAATACCTGAGAAGTGTTCTGACAGAAAGTACGACACAGAGATCCGAAGGTGAATTGGCATGGCAAAGGACGCGTTCCAGAAGCTGAGTAGTGTATTAAGAGACAGGAAAATTTCGCTAGAACCAAAAAAGAGAGTACTGGATTGCTATGTGATATCAGTTCTTCAATATGGCAGTGAATACTGGACAATATCATCAAAGATGAAGAAAAAACTTGAAACTGAAATGTGGTTCTACAGAAGGATGCTGCGGATATCATGGATCGAACATACGAGTAATGATGAGGTTTTTAAAAGGATCGAAACGAAAAGGAAATTAATACTGAGCATCAGGAAGAGACAGCTAAAGTTCCTGGAACATTCAATGAGAAAGGGGGGCTTGGAGAATCTGATACTAACAGACCAGATAGAGGCAAGGAGAGACAGGGGAAAACAACGAGTAACGAACTTAACTGGCTTGAGCAGGTGGATGACAGAACAGTGGTTGCGTGGTGAAAGCGTGCTAAAAACCACCAGGAATAGGGGGACGTGAAAAGCCATGCTCACCTACGTCCTGAAAGAACAAGTCAGAAAGAAGAACAACAACAACAACCGGAAGCACGGCTACTGCTTTTCGTTTCTCACTGTCAAACCGAAAAACAAACAACAAAAAACACGGCTCCAGCAGAAATTACTGGTATATATGAAATAAAAAAATAAAAAATACTTCGTCACATGTGCACCCTGAAATATACGGGGACCATACGGGAATCCACATTAACTTCCAAAAACTTACTGTTAAAACGAGTAAATAATTGTGTCATCAGCATAAATACTGAGTTGGGAAATGATGATATCGAAAAGGTCGTTGATGATAAGAAAACACAACCAAGGATAGAATAGATAGTCCAAGGATATAATCCTGTGGGGTCCACGTATAAATGTGAAAGGATTTATAAGCATGGTAGTTCATCACGATTTTAATTACACGATTTGTTAAGAGAGATTGAATGAGATCAATTATTCGTCCCAAAACACCATAGTCATCCACCTAAGACGGTCCACATACCAAAACCTTTCAAACGCCTTCGAGATTTCTAAAGCCACAACCCTAGCTTCACGTTATCTAAACATTGATAAACAAACTTAGAAGTTTCCTTAGAGTTCTTAAAGACATTAGAGTTCTTAAAGACATTAACTACAGAGTTGAAATTCTAATAAGCTGGAAAGCACGAAGCAGCAAGGCATTTGTTGTAGATTTCGGAGATTTCCTTTGCACAATCGCAGAAGCACCATCAAGTCTAAATGTTTCATTGAGGATCTAGTTTGGAGGTGATAGCAAAAACTATGGACGGAGTCATGTGCATATAATTCAATAGCGATTCCGTTCTAGTGGCGAAAGATATTCCTGTTTTGTTTTTTTTTTGTTTTTAGTTTCTGTTTTTGACCAACGATTTTACAGTCTAATGTGTGTACATAAGTGTTATCTTTATTATGGTTTAAGACAAAAGTAAATATTACTTTTACAAAATCAATTAATCCTAAAATTTACTGGCTATCTGTTAGGACGAATATAAGATTTTTAAATTTATTAGTTACATTTTTCGTCTATAACGACAGTTCGATGAATGACAAGTAGATAAACGAACGACTTTAAAATGTCTAAAAACTTTAATTATATGCTGCAATTACTTTTTCTTTTATACAGATTAGCTTTAAGTTATTATTTTTCAAATAAAATCAAAATTTTCAAGAAGTCTGTGGAGGTAAATAGCTTATATAATGCGAGTGTGTAAAAAAATAACAGATCTTTGGCATTCAGTCAGGCTCATCTGATGAGAACAGTCTCATAATAGAGCAATCAAAATTATCAACCATGAAAAGAGGATAAAATCTGTCTTCTCTCTCACTTCCCCTTTCTTTATTTAATATCACTTTGGTGATAATGGCTTTCCACAGCTTCCTGTTTTTACCCCTTTTGGCCTATCTTCTTTATGTTACTACATCTTTTCTCTACAGGAATAATTGTGGTTGATAGCGACACACCAATACATTATTTTCAAATAATCAACATCATATGATGCCAAACCCCAAGATCTACTAAAGGTAGAGGGTTACTGAATAAACTTGTTGTATTTCCTGTTATGAAGATATGTTGGATAGATAACTATTGTAGTGTATTATCCTCCTGTAGCAATTCATTAAAAGACAGTTTAATTTTCATTACTAGTTTATAAATGGTTGGGCGTCGTGTTCAATTCTCTGGTTACAGTTTATAGGAAAACTAGATTCTTTCATCAGATTTCTTTCTGTTTTGCTTAGTAGATTCATGTCTACAGTGTGGTTCATAAATAACAAAAGAGTCTGAAAGTTTAATAATTTGTTTTTATTAATTTTTTAAACTTTTTTCTTAGTTATTTGAAAGAGTGGTGCTTTGGAAATTAATCTAAAAATAAAACAACTGAAAAATGAGCAGCAAAATCTTTTTGCCAAATACAAGGATCAGTAATTCAAGCTGCATGACAATTTCGTCGGCATTACTATGGAAAATGCCCCATGTTTTCTGAATAAAGGTTCACAAAGTGACCATTTACGAAGTGACAGAGCACGTTCAGTAGGAATGAAGGAGTATTTGAACGAGTTATGATAAAGAATGCTAGACGATTTTTTCACAGATGAAGGAGAGGCTCGAAGCAACAGAAATATGATTCTACAGAAGGATGCTGAGGATACTACGGGCGAGCATGTAAGTAACGACAAAGTGTTGGAGAAAATGCAAACGAAAAGGAAACTTATGCTTAGCATCAGGAAGAAACAGCTGAAGTCTCTGGGACACGTAATGAGGAAGGAAGGTTTGTAGAATCTAATACTCACAGAACGAATAAATATAAAAAGAGACCGGGGAAAGTAACGCAAGACATATTTGATAAACTTGAAGAAGTGGCTAGCGGAGCGGGGTTTGAGAAGGATTGTTAGTGTTTTTTGGGTACCTATGTATACTGGTGAGCCAGCAATAGACTGACTCATTTTATAGTTCACCAATAGAAGGGTTAACCAATCAGAAGGCTCAAAATATTTAATGCGACGTGTATATAAGGCAGCCATATTTTCCCGAGTATTCGTGATCTAATCCGATTCAGTATAGTGTCTGACTCGTGTGAGTAACTCTTTGATGTTGTTTCATTGAACAGATTACGTACTGAGCTGTATTCTATATCCATAAACTATGGTGGACATGGTCAACAGAGATACCAAGAGGAAAAGTGTTGAGAGCAACAAGGGATAGAGGCAAGTAGAAAGCCATGATAGCCTACGTCCTAAAGGGACACGGCACATAAAGAAGAAGAAGAATAGAGAGTATTGTCGAACTCTCTGCCTTCGGGCGGAGAGTAATAACAGAGTCGAGGCTCCACCGAAGGCTAGAGTCTCGTCTGGGGAAAATCAGACATAATTTTTGCTTGGTCTATATGGCCCGGATTACCCACATTAAAATGTCTTATGCCACATTTTATCTTAAGTGGGAACGCAATTAAATACGGTGAAGTACGCGGTTGACGACATCTAGTTCCGAGGTTAAAGCCTACTAATATTCAGGCAATAAGCAGCGTCACTGTGCCGTTAGGACTTATTTCTATTTACTTATTACTAACACTAATCTTGTTCTTGTCATACTAATTTCTGTTTTGAACCCACCTTCTGTTTTCCGTGTCATACTTCCGAACAATCTGTCACGATAACTTTGCGGCGAAGTTTCGCCGCAACATTATTAAATTAAGCTGTTTTAAGGACGCACAGGGAAGAAGCAAGTGGTGCTTATTTTGAGGATAGACAATGCTTAAGGTTTTAGCGACCAAGAAGGATCTGTTCCACGAAGTAGCTGGTCTCGGGAGAAGTTGTTTGAATAGAACTTTCTCCTTACGAAGAACATGACAATGTGTCGACTAAATGTATATGAAAAGGATCGTCATAGCTGTCATGTTCTGAACTGGTGGAACGAAGCTCGCATTAACATTTGTCAAGAAAATAGTGACAGAATAGCGATACACATTTGCTTTTAGCTTTGAGAAAACAGTTGCAGGAGAGAAAATAATTAATTCCTCACAAGTTCCTGTAAACCGCCTAAGGCCATTTGCCCCGGTCTGGTTAAGAGTGTTTATTTGATGTGTGGCTTCTGAATAATTTTAAAAAATCTATTGCATTTGAATGACTCTTTTTCATTTTAATTGTAACATAAAGAGTAAACATTACTACGATAAAATAAACGAGGAAATCATGAAGCAAGCGTGATGGATCAACACAAGCTGCCCCGTCTTTAGCCAAACTTAATGCTATGTAAACAATCGAACTGTAATGGAACCAACTACAATGGAATTCGGATAGAGTTTGCGATATCGAAACTTATTTATAAATGGAACTGTGTGTGTGTGTGTGTGTGTGTGTGTGTGTGTGTGTGTGTGTGTGTGTGTGTGTGTGTGTGTTACCTATAAACTCCAAAACGGCTGAACCGATTTTCTTGAAAATTTACACAGTTGTACTATAAGCGTTTGCAAGTGTTCTTAGCTAGGTTTTGTGTCAAGGTACCCCCGATAAATATCGAAAATCGATAATCGAAAACATCGGGTTATAGAAGGAGTGGTCCGATTTCAATCAAATTTGATACACTCAAAGACAAAGACATAAGAAACGATATTCAGAAGTTTCAAGGTTGCAGTTCTTACAAGAGTGCAGAAAGTCGATAATATATATATATATATATAAAAGGCAGGATGTGTGTGTGTGTGTGTGTGTGTGTGTGTGTGTGTGTGTGTGTGTTTATCTGCCTGTATGTCTGTATTTTTTTCAGTCCTTTTATTTTAGTTTTTGCTTCGAGTTTGGCTCTAAATAGGTATAATTGTAGTTCTTAGTCTCAGCCACGATACCATTTACTCAGAGGACTCCAAGTTTCACTTTACGACGAAAAAAAGCTTATTTGATATCTATACCATGAAATCAAAATTTGACTTACATCCATTCATTTTTCTTTCAGTCTACGGTTTCGCTTTAACTGGAAACAACTATTGCTTTTAGTCTTTCGTGCCAACGTCTAAAGAGTCTGAGCTCCAGGACCATGAATTAGTTTTAAAGCTTTCATTACACCTGAGTAACGCCGGGCTATACTGCTAGTATTATATTAAAAAAAAGGCATTTTTTAGATTTTAAATAACAACCTGGTATGAACATATTTTCTCTTGGTTTCTTTTGGAGATCAGTTTATAATGAATTTAAAAATCCAACTCCACGCCTTTTTAACTTTTATAAAAATCAATAATAAAATTCGTGGTCAGGAATGATTAACCTATGGTAATATGAAGAAAGAAGACTGATTATTTCTGGTCGCAGTGTCTATTGTACAAATTTATAAATCTGATGCAATCACGGATGACGTAATATCTTTCAAGGCCAAACACATTTCATCATACACTCTCAAAAATACATTCATATGACTTCGAACCACTGCAAATGACCTAACATGATGAAAAAATAAAAATCGATTGTACCCTAGTGGGTCTAAAACTAAGCGTATTTTGAAAGGAAGGAATATAAAGGAGTTGTTTTAATGAATTTGTAAGGAATAGAGTTCGTCTAAACAGTTTCCATGGAAGTAGCGATAGAAAGAGGCATGCAACGAGGATTTGTGGGGTGGAAAACAATATGTCACCCACAAGAACGCTAAGACTCATTTGAACTCCTTTAGAGACAGGAAAGAGAAGATTGAGTAGCTCCTGATTAGCGGCCACAATCTCAGCAATGTAGGATACGCTGATGACACAGTGCTGATAGCAGACACAGAAAAGAAAATGCAGGATCTCCTACAAAGGGTAGCAAAAGAAAGTGAGAAGAAAAGACTGAGCATAAACATCGAGAAAACTGAATCTATAGTCATCAGCAAGAAAGTAAACCCCAAATTTCAAATATAGGTCGGAGTAACTAAAATAAAACAAGTAAAGAAATTTAAATACCTGTGAAGCGTTCTGACAGAGCAGGGAAAGTGAGGCATTGAGATCCGAAGATGCATTGGCATAGCCAAGGATACATTTCAAAATCTAACCAGAGTACAGAGAAACAGGAAAATCTCATTGGAGGCAAAGAAAAGACTGCGGGACTGCTATGTGATATCTGTCCTTCTGTATGGCAGTGAATGTTGGACAATCTCCTCAAGAATGAAGGAGAGGCTCGAGGCAGCAGAAATGTGTCTCTACAGAAGGATATCATGGACCAAACACGTGAGAAACGATGACGTTTTGGAGAGGATGCAAACGAGAAGTAAACTCATACTTAACATCAGAAGAGACAGCTGAGGTTCCTGCGACATGTAATGAGAAAGAAGGGCCTGGAAAATCTAATACTCACAGGACGGATAGAAGGAAAGAGAGACAGGGAAAAGCAGCGTGATATATATTTGATAGGCTTGAGCAAATAAATTGCGGAGCGGAGTTTGGGAGAAATACCAAGAGACAAGTAGAAGTTCAAGTAGAAGTCCAAGTAGAAGTCCAAGATCGCCTACCTTCTGAAGTGACACGGCACGCGAAGATGAAGAAGAAGAATTCCATTTAAATTCTCAACCGACACTTATAAAAGTAGAGGATACTAAGAGAAATCATGTACTTCTTGGATCGGTAAATGGAACTGAATATTTTTCCTGTATCTTTAGCGATGTCTCGTATGGACGAATTCCACTTGATGTCCGGGGCGAGTTTAAGGCCCAAAAATTGCTCAAACCACGGGATATCACTGAGAGGACATCCATTTATTGTGACTAGTAACATTTGAGAGTCAGACTTTCCACGAACCGTAACTTTGTGGAACCGTTCCCCAAGAGGATTATTTCTCGATCCACCTTAACCTGTTCAAATAAACGTTATCTTCTCTCATAAACTGTTATTATGACCTTTTAGTTTGTAACCCTATCTATCTAGAATGGCTCTTGGGCCATGTACAGTGTTAACATTATAGTAAAAAATGGCATTCTAGTAATTATTATTTGAAATGATTTTGTTTTAATCACTTGACACTTTTTAGATGCTGCATATATTAAACATCATTAAACATAAGAAATGATGAAAATAATCTTGGTTCGATCAAAGACTACTTGACATATTTCAGTTTAAATAAATTTACAGGATGAAATATTTATTTAGTCTGCAAATTTGTTATTCCATCCTAAAAAAAGTAAAAAAGTATTCTTAATTTCTAATTAAAGGAGCCTGTATAAACTTGCTGCACAATGTTATAGTGAGCAGGTGACACATTTGAATGACGCACTGTAAGAGAGGATTCCCAAATATATTCTTCAATGAAAATAATGTCGAAAAGAATTATATATTTTCAATTACTCTACCCAATAAACACACACACACACAAACACACACACACACACACACACACACACACACACACACACACACACACATATATATATATATATATATATATATAAAAGTTCATATGGATACGAGAAGACAGAAAATTTCATGCGTCTGTTTAATTTAACTAATCAGAATGAAGCTCTACTTTTAAATTTGAAAATATATGTCATATGTTTGGAGAATACAGGGTTTCTTCTTTCAATCTTAACGGGAAAGTGTCAGTCCACCGAGCTACAGTCTAGACTGCTCTTTTCCGGTGTGATGTGTCCATTATTGTTACAAGATTGTTGTCTTAGCTTTCTTTATATCCCACCATTTTTTAAACAAGAAAGAAAGAAAGAAAACATTTTTATTTTTGATCTGACCTGAAGGGACCTTTGAATATGATTATACTATTTTTTATTTCGGTTCATAGTGCATTTTTTCTCAATTTTTCATAAACTTTTAATTTGTAAAAATTTTAATGCTTATTTAATTAACATTATATCATAATACAAAATAAATTATTGATTAATCGATATTCTCTTATAAAGAATTTTTAACCATATTTTAAGGTGAACATTTTGCAATGTTTACAAATGGTATGTATTTCATTACGTTTATTTAATAGATTTTTATTCTTAAGAAATTTTATAATATATACTTTTTCTTATAAACACAAGGGGCATGGGTCGTTTCAAGACTTAAGGTGTATCAAAAATTTTATTTTACTTTTACAAACTTTGGCGGCGGCTTTTTGACACTAAAACAAGGTAAAATGTCCATATAAAAACGTGTCCAAAAGTCCATCGTTCTACACAACAACTCAAAAAATTTTCAAAATGTCAACCGCTTGCTTCTACACATGCATGCACCCGTTGACTGTCGGGGCCTTTCAAATACTCCCAAACGGTGTCGAATGGTTTCGCAGGCCTTCATGACACGGTGATGAAGCGTCTCTGCATTATTAGTGTCTGCTACATAAATCAATTGTTTTAGGTGCCTCACAGAAAAAAAAAAGAAATTCAGAGGATTGAGGTCGGAGGAACGTGCAGGCCATGGAACGGGTTCTTCCTTGCCTATCCATCTTTCATGATAGACGACAGGCAGTGCACCGTTAACAATGTGACTAAAATGTGCTGCAACCTATCATGCATGAACCACGTGCGTCTTCGTATTATCAGGTGCACATCCTTTAGCAGTTCTGGAAATGTGTTCAAGCTTACGGCATATCACGCTGAATACACCGGTTCTCGTTCAATCACCGAAGTTAAGCAACTTGAACCTGGTCAGTACCTAGATGGGTAACCGCTTGGGAATACCATGCGCTGTAAGCGTTCAGTAACGGTTGTGCGTTGTGGTGCAGTGGATGTCGGCTTGAAAAGAGAAATCGGTGAGCCGATTTCGAATTCCATTTGAGTACCCTGCATTCATTTAAGCACTGGTACCCTTGGGAAAGGTATTAATCCTTCACTTCCCTCCAGTTATGGGTTAAATAACAGGATGGAGCCTGGAGGCAACCCATCTAGTGTTGGTGTCACAAAAAAACACCCTTGGTAGCCCTGGCGAAGCATCAAGTATTCAGCTATTTGACAAGATTATGAATTTCACTATAAACTGCGCCATGGTTCCAAATGCACAAGGAATACTGGAGGGGTGGAGTGAGTTTTATCTCGGCCATGGCTTTAGCAGACAGTCGCATATAATTCCAGCTGATGTTGTCCAGCCTGTATTGTACGATGGGGATTCCGATGAGCCCACAAATCTGGGTCTGCAAATTTGTTATTCCATCCTTTTCCAAATGTTGCCTTATCCGTAAACAAGACTGAAGAGACAAACAACGAATCGGCATTTTGTGCAATAAACTATCGGCAAAAGTTATCCCGTGGTGAATAATCAGAGGGTGAATGACCCTGCACACGTTTCAAATGATATAGGATGTAGGAGCTACTCTTGAATTAAACGTCCATGAGGTACTATGAGATGTACAACATACCTGGGCCACTTGAGAGTCTGTAGAATGTGTTCTTTGTGGTTAGGCGTACAAAGGGATCGCGGTTTTCCTCAATCCATAGTTTGTGGTACCACGGATCTTGTCTCATCAACGTGACAATAAACAGCAGTAAAGATTGGATGAAGAGGCTGTCTTTGTTGCAGAAATGCAATCTGATACAGCCGTGCAGCCACGCGTTCATTAGTATTTGCACGGTCGTATGTAAAAATCATATATATATATATATATATATATATATATATATATATATATAGGTATATATATATAGTTTTTAATCGAAATTACCACAAGCAAGGTCATTTTGATTAAAAAACTATACATATATATATATGTGTGTGTGTGTATGTCGAGAGAGAGAGAGATTGAGAGAGAGAGAGAGAGAGAGAGAGAGAGAGAGAGAGAGAGAGGAGCGAGGACCTGAGAGAATGGCAGACCCGTAAAGACTAAGATGATAATCCAAAAGATTTTATCCAGTTAATATAAATTATTAATTAGCTAAAAATAGAGAGCTCAATAGATATTATTATTATAAAATATGATTTTGCAACGGTTTAAACGAGAAAATGTAAGTAAATTTAAACTGTCGAAATAAATCTCAATTTGTTACTGTCTAAATGAGTTGACTTTTCCTCTCAATATATTTATATATATATATATATATATATATATGTGTGTGTGTGTGTGTGTGTGTGTGTGTGTGTGTGTGTGTGTGTGCGTGCGTGCGTGTGTGTTTCCATACATGAATGAAAATCTGGCCCTCTTTGTTAGATAATCGATAGTGTTGTAAATAAAAACACCTGCCAGTTTCCTGAAAAACGGAAGGAGCCAAGCTTCTTACTTCCTTAATCCTTGTATTTTGTTCTGTGGCTGAGACGATGACAAAATCCAGTCGTAGAAGCAGGAGAAACAGTTTTCTTGACTGTCAGGTCGATGCCAATCGAGTTCAGGTTTTATCTAAATATTATTAACAGAAAACAGAAATAAAACAGAAAAAAACTAGAAATAGAAAGATTTTTAAAAAGTAGTAGAAAAGTGAAAGGCTAATAAAAAGGACAATAGTAAGTTTTTAATGTAGTGGTAGTGGAATGATGATGATGATGATGATGATGAGAAGGAGGAGGAGAAGGAGAACTGAAGAGATGTTGAATGCAGCTGTGAGGTGAGCCGAAGTGATAGAGAAAAAGTGAACGATTAAATAACTTCGATAGGGAAAGAAAGATTCCAAGTAAAAAGAATGAAAATGAAGACACAAAAAGCCGTCATAAGATGTAGGTAAATAGGAACCGTGTAAAAGAAAAGTGAAAGAAAAATGAAGAGAAATATCTATAAGGAAAAGAACAAAAAGAGAAAAGGAAAAAAAGACGCGAAGAAAAAGAGAACGAAATTGCGAAAACGGAAGACAGAAATAGAAAGAAAAATGTAGAAAGTCTACCATTAATAAAAAAAAAAAAGAAAGGGAAAAAAGAAT